>CAUYON010172167.1:0-17943 GCA_963573935.1 Arctocebus calabarensis
ACTCGCTTGAGCCCAGGAATTGGAGGTTGCTGTGAGCTGTGATGCCATAGCACTCTATCCAGGGTGACAGCTTGAGGCTCTGTTTCCAAAAAAAAAAAAAAGTGGCCCTGAGAGTATTTTGGGGACCAAGAGAGAACTGCTTGCTTTTTACATTGCCAAACAATGACTTTTTTGAAGTAATTGACAATTATTATTACCATCATTAACTAAAAGTAAGGACATTTTAACACATAATAAATAAATAGCAACACATGAAAGTAAGGACCACATTTAAATCAAATAACTAAAGCTCATGACATGCTTCTGCATTTTTCTCATTTCATCACAGATGGGTAAACTTTGTCACGGCTGTTAGAAACCAACTGGCATGTGGGGACCACTGTGATAGGCCATCTCATTCTAGCCAGCACCATGGCAACAAGATGGGGCTTGTTGAGGCCTCACCAGTTTCCCCTCTGACCCCTCCCTTTCACAGAGAAGGTCGTGGAAGCACTGACTGCTGCCATCTTGGACCTGGTGGAGCTTTACTGCAACACATTCAACGCAGACTTCCAGACAGCGGTGCCTGGGAGCCGCAAGCATGATCTGGTTCAGGAGGCCTATCATTTCTCAGGGGCCCTGGCGTTTACTGTCTATGCTACCCACCGTATTCCCATCACCTGGGCAACCAGGTGAGCCCAGGGCTGAATAGCTTTTAGGGAAGGAGCTGAGTATGACTTTGGCTTCTTCCCACCTGTATGCGAGCCGACTGTCCCAAGTCTTAGGACATGTGGCATTGTGGTGCAAAAGGTTGGGAGCTGATTGCCTGAGGAAGATTTGGGATGGGACACCCAGAGGAGAGAGAATGTCCCTGGGAGAAGGTCTTGCCCTTCTCTGTCACTGCTAGCTGTTTCTGCATCCCTGCCCCCTCCAGATCCAAGGCCAGCCGTGAGAGGCTTGGGGACAGATGGCTAGTTCCCAGATAGAGTGCATGCCCCACAGCCACTGGGAAGGACAGGAGAGGGGTGGAGGATGACCCTTTGTCTGGTGTTCCCTAGGGCAGGGGTGGGTGGAGGAGGACGTTCATTTGGTAATCCTCAGCTCCTCTGCTGGGTCCTCAGCATCTAAGGCCTGAGGAATAGGCACCGGCCTCCCCCGAACCCACTTCTCCCACCCCTCCCTTCTCCGCTCTTTGTTCCTCACTTAATGTATTCCTCTGGGCGATTGGCAGAGAACAAAGGAGGCAGCCTGGGAAACCAGGGCCTTCTCTGACCTCTTCTGTCAGGCACCTGTCACGAGCCACAGGGACCCCCATGTGTTGGCATTCATGTCGGCATATGTCGTCTTCCTCCCCCCTCCGCCCCCCACCGGCTTCTCGCTTGCGCATGCGCATACACAGACCGGTGCACAAGCAGATACCTGATGGGCTGGAGCCTTCAGTAAGGAGGAGACTGCTGGATGGCCAGTCCCATTCAAGGAAGAAGAAGCACGAGGCTCAGCAGAGGGATCCAGATTGAGTTGTTTCTCCCCAGCACACTTCCTTATATCCCATGTTATAGTTTCCAGAGACCGAGAGGTCCGCCAGGGGAAATGGAGTTTGGCTTTAAGGGGACATGTACACAGGTTTGGGTGATGGAGATGGGTTTTGGAGCTGGGTGTCCTGACCTGTCCCCTTCTTTTGTAGCTACGAAGATTTCTACCTCTCCTGTTCCCTCAGCCATGGCGGCAAGGACCTGTGCAGCCCCCTGCAGACCCGAAGAGCTCACTTCTCCAAGTACCTCTTCCACCTTATCATCTGGGACCAGCAGTAAGCGCTCACCCAGGATGCAGTGCCCAGGCCACTGCAGACCTGTGCATCCTAGCGAATGCCCCTGGGACCAGATAACCAGACCAGGAATAAGGAGTAAACCAGTTTCTCTTGCTAACCCTAGGAGACAAGTCATCCAGCCTCTTAGGTCTCCACTTCCCTGATTCTTTTTTTTTTTTTTTTTTTATTGAGACAGAGCCTCAAGCTGTCCCCCTGGATAGATGGATAGAGTGCAATGGCATCACAGCTCACAGCAACCTCCAATTCCTGGGCTGAAGCGAGTCTCCTGCCTCTGCCTCCCAAGTAGCTGGGACTATAGGCGCCCGCCACAACGCCTGCCCGTTTTTTGGTTGCAGTCGTCATTGTTGTTTTGTTTGGCGGGCCTGGGCTGGATTCGAACCTGCCAGCTCATGTATACGTGGCTGGCGCCTTAGCTCGCTGAGCCACAGGCGCCGAGCCGACTTCCCTGATTCTTGAATGGTGGGAAGTACAAGTTCTACCTCTCAAGTTGTCATGAGAATGTAATAAGAACTAACCATAAAGGGTCTCTGTAAACCACAAAAAGCAAATGAAATGTTAGTTGTTAATTTCTTTTCTTTTCTTTTTTTTAAGAGACAGAGTCTTACTCTGTTGCCCAGACTGGAGTGCAGTGGCATCATCACAGCTCACTGCAAACCTTATGCTCCTGGGCTCAAGCAGTCCTCCTGTTTTGCCCGTTTAAAGTGCTGGGATTACTAGTATGAGCCACTGCCCCCGGTCCAGTTGTTAATTTTCGTTACTTTATTGGTTCAATCTTGTATCTCTTAAAGAGTTTAACTAGTCTGAGGGATTCTCGATCTTGTATCTCTTTATTTTATTATTATTATTTTTTTTGAGACAGGGCCTCAAGCTGTCACCCTGGAGAGAGTGCCATGGCATCACAGCTTACAGCAACCTCCAATTCTTGGGCTCAAGCAAGTCTCTTGCCTCTGCCTCCCAAGTAGCTGGGACTACAGGCGCCCACCACAATGCCCGGCCATTTTTTGGTTGCACCCGCCATTGTTGTTTGGCAGGCCCAGGCTGGATTCGAACCTGCCAGCTCAGATGTACGTGGCTGGCGTCTTAGCCCATTGAGCCACAGGCGCCGAGCCGATCTTGTATCTCTTGAAGAGTTTAACTAGTCTGAGGGATTCTCGTCTTTTCCTTTTTCCCAAAAGTTTCTGTAGACTGGAGAGAGGAGACTATTTTTCCCTTGTAGAGAGAAAAGGGAGGGTTGTCTGGAAGAAAGAATAGTGGGCATGGAGCCACAGAAGGATCTGTTTTTAGTTCTGTCTCTAATCCTATGTCTTCTCTCACCTCTCTGGCCTCAGTTTCTCAAACAGAAATGGGGACATTTGTTTAACTCAGACAGTTGTGGCACTGAAATGAGATAGGCAGTGTTATAAATATAAATATGAAACCGCAAGCATAAGATAGAATTAGTCACCATTTGTTAACAGCAATTTGGTATCAGGAAGGTAGGCGTCAGCCAAGCAAAGCAGGAAGGAAATGGAGGAGAGGGGGCCTTGAGTGGTGGCGGTGCAGGTGTTTGCACCATGCCTTTTCTGTGCTGTGCTCTTTCCCTCTAGACAGTCAGAAAATCCCTTGTGTGCTGCCCCCAGCTTCACTTCCTTGCACTGACTATATCTGAGTCCTCCCTTGCAGCGCATCACTGCAACTTAAGTATTTGGAGTGCAGATTAAAGAGACTGAGCAGGGTCCCAGGGAGGCCAAGGATGTTTAGACGGGTAGATGAAGAGCCTGTGGAAGTCCTGGAAGGGTGGGTCATTTTACAGACGGACCCCCTGGGAAGACATCCTACATCCTGCCCTTTATACTTGGGTAATTCTTAGAGCAATAAAGGTGTACGCAAAGGTCCTTAAGCAAACAACTGCCAGAGCAGGAGAAACTCCCCAGTTTTATCATTCCTTGGGATTCTTTGGCCTCAGTGACTGCTGCTGTCAAGGGAAGGGGTGCTATAGAGTGTTTTGGCCCAAGAAGACCCCCACGATTGGCCTTAAATCTCTTTCCCATATAGTATTAGAGGTATAGAAACAGCCCAGCCTGCCCTGTGGTTCTTACTGTGGTCTCTGTCTAGCTGTAAGCGCAAAGGGCTGGTCCATCTTCTTAGCACAGCCCTGCAGGTGGCCCTTGATGGGCAAGACCAGAGCATTTGGGAGAAAGTCATCCTCTCCCTTCTTACCATAGCTACAACCTAGGGCAGGTCATGCAAACCTAGAACAGATGTCATAATAGGTCCTATCCTACAGGATTGTTTGAGGAGCAGTTAGGCACTATAAATAGTGCCTGGTATATGATAAATGCTTTCTTCTTCGTCGTCTTAGCAGGGGAGTCCTCTCGGTTCCGGTTTTTCTGTTCCAGGTGACTGGCACAGTGGCTAACACATGGAATATTTGCACATGAAAATATCACTTGTATAGCCTAGTTGTAGTGCAATAAGCACAGTGCCACATAGCAAAAGTACACAGACAGTGTGTACACACATCACACAGTGCAGCTGTGGTCCCCTTTTGCCTGAAGAGAAACTGAAGCACGGGCATGTGAGTTAAGTTGCCCAAGGTGTGAGTGGAGGAACCAGGACTGGAACCCAGTGCATAACAGAATTCTTGAAGGAGGCAGCCTCTGCGATGTAATGTTGAATGGGATGCAGCGAGGAGATGGGTTGCTCAGGCAGGGAGGAAGCCAACACAGTGGTTATCCTGACTGAGTCCAGGTGTAGGTCTCTGGGCGGGATTTCAGAATAGCAGCTGTTCTCAAGGACTGAGGAGAAAAGGGGGACTTGCCTGGTTGCAGGGTTATAGTTTTAGTTAGAAAGTTTTCTCCCTCTTCTTTTTCTTAAAACATGAACCTGGAGGCCAGGTGCAAGTGGCTCACACCAGAAATCCTAGCACTCTGGGAGGCCAAGGTGGGAGATCACTTGAGCCACAGAATTCGAGACCAGCCTGAGCAAGAGTGAGACACCATCTCTAATAAAAATTGAAAAATTAGGGCGGCGCCTGTGGCTCAGTGAGTAGGGTGCTGGCCCCATATGCCAGAGGTGGTGGGTTCAAGCCCAGCCCTGGCCAAAAAAAAAAAAAAAAAACTGCAAAAAAAAAAAAAAAAAAAAAAAAAAAAAATTGAAAAATTAGCCAGGTGCTGTGGCAGGCGCCTATAGTCCCAGCTACTTGGGAGGCTAAGGCAGGAAGATCTCTTGAGCCCATGAGTTTGAGGATGCAGTGAACTAAGGTGATGCCTTAGCATTCTAGTCTGGTCAACAGAGTATAGAGTCTGTTTAAAAAAAAAAAAAAGGGCGGCACCTGTGGCTCAGCAAGTAGGGCGCCGGCCCCATATACTGAAGGTGGCGGGTTCAAACCCAGACTTGTGGAACTGCGAAACAGAAATATAGCCGGGTGTCGTGGCGGGCACCTGTAGTCCCAGCTACTCAGGAGGCTGAGGCAAGAGAATCGCCTAGGCCCAGGAATTGGAGGTTGCTGTGAGCTGTGTGATGCCACGGCACTCCACCAAGGGCGATAAAATGAGACTCTATCTCTATAAAAAAAAAAAAAAAGAAGAAAGAAAGAAAAAAGGACATGAACCTGGAAGCATCTTCCTTGAGTAAAAAGAAGGCCCTCAGCTTCCTTGCCCCTTTGCTATGGGGTCAGCTTATTCTCTCTCCCACTGTAGCAGTACAGGGATCAGCTAACTCTCAAAATAGGCCCAGAAGCCATGCTTTGTCACCTCCAGCCAAGCCCAGTCCTGGCATGTCTGCTGGCTGCTGGAGGGGCCCTAATTATAGCTGTGGCCCTCCAGGGTAGAGGCAGCTGGGACGGAGAAGGACTCTGCCAGTCCTGGACAGCAGTCAGTGGGAGGGAGTGCCCCACTTAGGTGGAGTTTCCCCTAGAGGAGTGAGGGGCTTTATCATGAAAATGCCAACCTTAGGGGTGCCCATCCTTCCTCTGTGCCCTCTGGTATAGAAGCTGCTGCACCCTGGGCTGGCCAGAAGGGTGTGGCAGTGTGGACTTTGGCCCAGGGACAGCTTCCCAGAAAGGTAATGTGGGTCCTCCCTCTTTTTCCACAGCTCCCCTCCCCTGCTAACCTCTCCCCACCCAGCAGCTCCTGATCCTGAACTTGGAAGGTGTGGCTGGGTGTGGCTGGGACTGTGGAGGCCTGGAGAGAACATCTGGGCTCTGCTAGTGGTGGGCTTATGTGTCTTGATTTTCTTGGCCTTGCCAGTTGGCTTTCTCACCACTGGAGGCTTTGAGAAGCCCCTTCCTTCTCTTTATCCCTTTGGCATTGACTGTGGCTGGGGGTGAAGGTGACAACAGCTCACTGTGTGCCCCTGCTTTTAGGAGACTTGTGTGAGGACAGGTGGAAGGGCTGTGGGAGGGTGAACTGAGGGCATGGAACATGGTGCTTCTTCCTGGTAATTCTAAGCAGTGGGCAGTAGGGGAGGGATGGAGACTGTCAAATGGAAGAAGAGAATAAAAGGAGCAACTTTGGTGATCCTCTACTGGAATTTTAAAACAAGGAAAGGAGTATGGCTCATAGTATGGGATTTGTCATCTGTCCCCTACAGATGGCTCAGGCTAAGCAAGTTCTGTCCAGGTGCCACGGGTAGTATCAAAATTGAGATGTTTACCTCATTCTACTGCAGGGCCCCAGGGACACCGTACTGGGAGGTGTGGCCTAGTTTGGGACCTGTCCTAGTTTTGCAGGAAGGCTTCCCCAGGGAGTATGTCTGATACCCCAAGAGGGAGACCAAATCCTCGGCCTCATCTTGACTTCCTGGCCCACCTGTCCCTTAAAGCCACGTGCAGTCTCTCTTGATTTGGTCTCTTGTCCTCCGCAGGATCTGCTTCCCAGTGCAGGTGAACCGGCTGCCTCGGGAGACCCTGCTGTGTGCCACTCTTTACGCCCTGCCCATCCCCCCACCTGGGAGCTCCTCAGAGGCCAATAAGCAGCGGAGGGTACCTGAAGCCCTGGGCTGGGTCACTACCCCACTCTTCAACTTCAGACAGTATGTGAGCCCCAGGGTAGCAGCATCTTGGCCTCGGGCTGGAGAAAGGGAGGTGGATAGAGAAGTAGGCCTAGCTGCTAGCTGCCATACTGGCCAGGGCACCTTGGAAGGGCTGGCCATGTGGGGCTCACTGGTTAAGTACTGAGTCTCCCTAAGTCCAGAACTAGCGACCAGGACTATTGATGTACCCAAAAGCCACTGGGCAGGACTGGTGGCACAGGTCCTGGTTCACTGTTGTGGAGGCATGGAACAGGCACTGTTTCACTTTTTGGAGGCACAGAATAGCAATACTGGGGGAACGTAAGATCTGGTCTTGTCATTGGAAGGACCTCGGAGGTCATCTAGCCCTAGCTAGCTTCTGTACCTTGGTAAGGCATCCCTGCCATGAGGTCATCCAGACCAGGGTAGATTGGCTCAGAAAGACCTCTTGGAGGGGGTGAGTGTTTATAGAAATTGGTCTCTGGGGAGAATGAGAGAGTGGGGAGTTGGGTCGTGGCTTCAAATAGAAAAGGCAGATGTTTGTATTGGGACTGCAGGAGGAAAACCATTTGCTTAACCAATAGGTTTGGTGGCTCATCCCACCCTCCTTCCTCCTTAGGGTCCTGACCTGTGGCCGGAAACTTCTGGGCTTGTGGCCAGCAACACAGGAAAACCCCAGTGCCCGCTGGAGTGCACCTAATTTCCATCAGCCAGATAGTGTTATCCTGCAGGTGAGGCCCAGACCTTTCCTCCCACAACCTTGAGTCAGCTCCAAGTTTTCCACCTTGAGATTTGGGTTGGGACCATAGGAGAAAGTGCTAGAACTTTGGGCATGGGATGATGGTTTACTGATGTCACATGGACTGATGGGCTTAGACCTGGAATGGAAGGTATCTGTGGTATCTATCCCCCATCTCCTGGAGGTTAAATTTAATTTCAAGAAGGCTGAAATTAAATTATGGTCTGAGACCCTCTTCATTCTGGGCTCAGCTTCTCAGTCCTTTGTATTGAACTCTCAGCTTCTAAGTTTGATCATTTCTGATCTGTCTCCTCTTGAGGCCTGGGAGGAGGCCCTTCCCCAGCTGTCACTCAGTGCTTTTACAGGGTGGACCCAGTGTCTGGGGAGAGGTGGAGGCACCTCTCAGGCCCAAGGCCTTGTTCTCAGTTCTCAGCTCCCCTTTCTTGTCATGAGATGCTTTAGTATGAAATATGGGATGTCAAAGTTGAGGTAGGATGAAACAGAATGAAAGCTCTAAGGGCAGGTGTTTTTGTCTGTCCTGTTCACTGTTTTGTGCCCAGAACAATACTGACCCCATCTTAGAGTTCAGTAAATACTTCTTAAATGAAAGAAAGTAGAACTCAGGCTAGATACGGTAGCTCACACCTATAATCCTAGCACTCTGGGAGGTTAAGGCATGAGCATCATTTGAGCTCAGGAGTTCAAGAACAGCCTGAACAAGAATGAGATCCCACTTCTACCAAAAATAGAAAAATTAGCTGGGTGTTGTGGCAGGCACCTATAGTTCCAGCTTCTTGGGAGACCAAAGCAGGAGGATCTCTTGAGTCTAGGAGTTTGAGGATGCTGTGAGCTGGCCTGACGATATGGCATGCTAGCCTAGACAACAGAAGTAGACTTTACCTCACAGAAAAAAAAAAAAAGGAAAGTAAAGAAAGAAAGAAACTAGAGCTCCTTTGGAAAATTGACTCGCTCAGTTCTGATACCTGTTTTAGGAGGATGAGCGTCTGGTGCATAGAGCAAGGAAGGAATGTCACAGGCCCTAGAGTTGGTCAGCATGTGGTCCCACCTCCTGTCAGGCAGCATTGTCCCCCTCAGCCACATGGAAGGCTCCCCAGCCTCAGCTTCATGACGTTTCTATTCAAAGTTCTGAGCTGGGCTTGTCTTGTTACCTAGATGCATCTCAGCTGAACCTCTTCTTCACTTGTTCATTTGTTTTTTCTGTTTCCTTTTCCTTTTTTGCTGAAAGTTATAGCTGGAAGGGACTTTAGAGGTTTCCAATCCCATAATAAGCTGGATTATTTTACAAACAGAACAGGGAACTCTGAGGTGTGAGAGAGAAACTTGGACCCACACATGAACATGTTGTCAGTTTCCTCTCCTGACTTCTCTGATCCCATCCCCTAGATTGACTTCCCCACCTCGGCCTTTGATATCAAGTTCACAAGCCCTCCTGGAGACAAGTTCAGTCCCCGTTATGAGTTTGCCAGCCTCCGGGAGGAAGACCAACGCAAGCTTAAAGACATCATGCAGAAGGAGTCCCTGTACTGGTAAGGCCCAGGGGATCCTCTCTATGTGGCTTTGGCCCCTCACTAAGTGGTTCATTTTTTATCTGACCTCTCACTTCCCAATCCTAGGTTCTTGTCCTCCTGCTTTAGGAGTGCAGCTGGGACGGGTAGGCATTGCCACCTAGGTAGGACGTAGTAGCAGCCCCCAGGCCTGTCTCCAGGCACTGATGCTAGGGAAAGTGAGGAGGCCAGGGACAGGAAATGAGATCTGAGAATGCCCATGCCCACTGCCCAGGAAGACCAGAGCTTTGCCCCACATCCCAGATATACTCTCATCTTCTACTTGCTGTCCACTGGAGCAGCTGGCCCAACACCCTGCCCCTGCCTTTGCATTTTTCTGGCTCTGTCACTTTCCAAAAAGGATCAGGTGTCACCGCAAGCTGGCAGCTCTCAGGTGTAAATGAGTCCTGGCTGATCTCATCCTTCAGGCTGCTGCTTTCACCAGGATTAAAGAAGCGCCTTCCCTACCTGCTCCCCCTGTTCACCTCGAGTGCGGAACCCTGTGCACTTGCTGGTGAAGGGGAGTGAGGGAGATGGGGCTCATTTCTTTCCCTTGTGTCCCACTAGGGTAGGCAGAGAAACTGAGTGACTGAAGGCCTCCCTGCCCCCATTCCTGCTGCCTCTACTTCATAGCCCCTCAGCTCCCTTTACCCATTAGACACCTGATCTCAGGCAAGGTCCAATGACTGCAGTCCTATCAAACTGACAGCTGGTCTGAAGACCCAGGAGGCCTCTCAGTTCCCCAGACCCTGCAATGAGAGGGCTGCTGCCCTCTGGTGGTTGCCTGCGGGAGCGGCACCTTACATTCAGCCTCTGATTGTTATATCCCTGAGTTGGGATCACGGGAAAGATTTAGGCCCTTGTTCCTGACCTTTGCTTCACATTGGAATCATCTAGTGATCTTTATAAAACATTGATGCCTGGCCTCCCTGGCCATTCAGACTTAATTGGTATGGGTGTGATCTGAGTCTGGGAAGGGAGTTGCTAAGCTCCTCAGGTGATTGTAATAAGTAGCAGTTTGGGAACTCCTGAATTGAGTGTGTAGCATTCTCTGGAATGTAAATACTCTGCCCTATGCCTGCCTCTGCCCGCGTGCTATCTCTCTCTCTATCTCCCCCCTACCTCCTATCCCCCCTCCTCAGGCTCACTGATGCTGACAAGAAGTGCCTGTGGGAGAAGCGATATTATTGCCACTCAGAGGTGAGCTCACTCCCTCTGGTGCTTGCCAGCGCCCCCAGCTGGGAGTGGGCGTGCCTGCCTGACGTCTATGCCCTCCTGAAGCAGTGGACCCACATGAACCACCAGGATGCCCTGGGGCTCCTGCATGCCACGTGAGTTATAACACACACCTCCCCTGACCATGTGTCGGGAAGCCAGGCCTTGGTATTGCCCATTACCGACCTGAGCCAGCCCTGGAGAACATGATAAAGTGGCCATGGTATTCAGGGCTTTTCCATTTATCCTTTTTGCTTTGTGTTTCTCATTTTTTCCCCAGTGTTACATTATGGACATTTTCCAAACATACAACAAAATTGAAAATTGTACAGTGGGTACCACCTAGATTCTATCATGAACATTTGCTCAAAAAAACCATGTTTTATTGCATGTCTATCCATCCCTCTACATCCTATTGAGTCATCTTATTCTTTTTGCATTTTGAAATACATTGCAGACATCATTAAACTCCCTCCTAAATACTTTTATTATATACATCATTAATGAGAACTCAGTATTTGCTACATTTTTTCTTTTCTTTCTTTTTTTTTTTTTTTTTTTTTTTGTAGAGACAGAATCTCACTTTATCACCCTCGGTAGGGTGCCGTGGCATCACACAGCTCACAGCAACCTCCAACTCCTGGGCTTAGGTGATTCTCTTGCCTCAGCCTCCTGAGTAGACTACAGGCGCCTGCCACAACGCCCAGCTATTTTTCTGTTTTTGCAGTTCTGCCAAGTCCGGGTTTGAACCCGCCACCTTGGGTATACGGGGCTGGCACCCTACTCGATGAGCCACAGGCGCTGCCCGGTTACACTGTTCTTACTTCCAAGATAAAGTTCCATTTGTACAAGAGCCCCTCATCCAGGAGGCGTTTTGTTTCCATTCTTGAGACACTTTACTAAGAAGAATGTGTTTCAATTCCATTAATTTTATTTATTTATTTATTTATTTTTTTGGTAGATACAGAGTCTCACTTTATTGCCCTCGGTAGAGTGCCGTGGCGTCACACAGCTCACAGCAAACTCCAACTCCTGGGCTTAGGCGATTCTCTTGCCTCAGCCTCCAGAGTAGCTGGGACTACAGGCGTCCGCCACAAAGCCCGGCTATTTTTTTGTTTTGCAGTTCGGCCGAGGCGGGGTTTGAACCTGCCACCTTCAGTATATGGGGCCAGCGCCCTACTTGCTGAGCCACAGGTGTTGCCCCATTAATTTTATTTTTTTTAGTACTTTTCTTTTATTAAATCATAGCTGTGTACATAAATGCAATTATGGGGTACAATGTGCTGGTTTTATATACAATTTGAAATACTTCCATCAAACTGGTTAACATAGCCTTCACCGTATTTTCTTAGTTATTGTGTTAAGACATTTATTATTTTACACTTAGTAGACTGAACTTGTACCCTTGTAATTTTATGTTTTAAGAGACAGGATCTTACTATATAGTTAGGCAGACCTTGAACTCCTGAGCTCAAACAATCCTCCCTCTTCAGTCTCCCAAGTAGCTGGGACTACAGGCAAGAGCCACTGTGCTATGCTCCCTTAATCCTTTGTGTTTTTTTTGCAGTTTTGGGCCAGGCTGGGTTTGAACCCGCCACTTCTGGTATATGGGGCTGGTGCCCTACTCCTTTGAGCCATAGGCGCCGCCCTCCCTCAATCATATTTAAGCATGTAATGGAAATCTGGTATCAAAGGTTTAAGAACTGCTGTTCTAAGGTATATATCCTGGAGTAGAGTTGCTGTGTCCTAAAGAGTCCACAATTTCAATTTTACTAGATGTTATCAAATTGCTCACCAAAGCAACTAAACGACCTTTAAAAGAAAGTCTATATATCCTTGGTGAGTTTTTTCAAATCTCAAATTGTAAATAACTGTGGAATTATTATTGAACGAGGCCAATGATACAAACAGAATTGGTCTATTAAATATTGATTGAATATTTTCTCTAAACATTAGTGAGAAATACAGGCTAATATTTGTTTTAAATGTTGTCAAAGTAAGTTTTTCTTGGTCACTGAAAATAGCTTTTCAGAGCATTAAAATTATATGTATCGGAAAATTTATTTTTGTTTGGTGGCTCATGGGAGGTAAAAATGTACAAGTTATGCAAATAAACTTTTTTTAACATTAGGGAAATTGACACCTTCTGCAATTTTCGTTAAAATAATGCTATGCAAATACATAATTTATAAAAAAACTGTGAGGCATCTGATGTTAAAAAATTCAAAGATTGTTAATTTATAGGTCACTTTATAAGTGAGAGTTTATTTTAAGCAATTTAGGGTTCTTTTTGATTGTTTATAGAATATTTAACTTGTTGAAGTATAGCTGATCTAAAACTTTAAATTTTGATAATGAAACATGTGGATGAATATAAAAGACTGAGTTTTAGAGTTCAGATGCACCAATATTAATTTGCTGTTTCTTCTAATGGTTTTGTATGTGGTGACTGCATACATTCTGTTCTAGTAAAATGAAATGTGCCCGCAGTCAACTGTTACCTGTTTATTTATGGTGGAGGGTGTTCAGCAACCAAATGTTAATCTAAGTGAGATTTCTTTCTGCGACTTAGCCATGGCAGAACAGACATGTGTGCATTTAGGGAAAATGGATGGGTTAGGTCAGGAATGGGGAACCTTTTGAAGACTGTATTAATTTATTAATAGGTATGATCAAATAAGGCCACATTGAAGAAACTTCAGTTAGATATGGTACTATTTAAAAGTGTTATTATTTTGTAAAAACAATAACTATTTTACAAAAATGTAATTATAATTACAAAATTATTATTTTGTAAAAATACAACTACCATGCACTTAGTAATTTCAAAAAATGAAAACTGTTAATTTTAAATGATTTTGTTGTGTTTGCCTTTTGTTGAAAAGCATTTGAATATTTGGTTGTGGCGTGGAGGTCCACAGTTTCAGTAACTTGTGACCTTAAGGGCTAAGAAAGAGAACCTAAAACCTGGGCATGGTGGGTCATTCTGTAATGGTAGCACTCTAGGAGGCTGAGGTGGGTGGATTGCTTGAGTTCAGGAGTTCAAGACCAGCCTGAGCAAGAGTGAGACCCCCATCTCTACTAAAAATAGAAAAACTAGCCAGGTGTGGCGGATGCCTGTAGTCCCAGCTACTTCGGAAGCTGAGGCAAGAGGATCTCTCGAGCCCAAGAGTTTGAGGTTGCTGTGAGCTATGGTGATGCCATAGCATGTCACCCAGGGCAACAGAGGGAGATTTTATCTCAAAAAAAAAAAAGTTAGATTTACAGCAAGTGGTTTGAACAGCAAGAAAGAATTTTTTAGGTATGTTGGCAAAGGCATGAATATTCTACTGCATTTTTCCATATTTCTTTTTTTTTTCTTTCCTTTTTTTATTATTAAATCATAGCTGCGTACATTAGTGCAATCAAGGGGTACAATGTGCTGGTTTCATATACAATCTGAAATGTTTTTATCAAACAGTTTGACATAACATTCAGGGCATTTTCTTTGTTATTGCATGAAGACATTTGTATTCTGCATTTAGTAGGTTTCACCTGTACCCTTCTAAGATGCACCATAGGTGTGACCCAACCAATTACCCTCCCTCCACCCCAATCTCCCCCCTCCCCTCCCCATTTTTCCATATTTCAATTGTATCTTTCTTAGCATCAAAGAATGATGTTAAAAAGTCATCTACTGAGAGCTCAATCAATTCCATCTGTAGTTCTTTAGATGCCTTGGTGATAACAACTAGGTAAGGCTGAAATGCTAATATGAGTGTCATGTCATGATTCTCAAAGTCAGCAAACCTTTCATTGTATTCTCTAATTAATAGGTCTATAACAGCAACAGTTCTTTAAATTATTTTCATATATTGTCTTGCTCATCAATGGCTTTTGCTAACCAGAGAAAATGTGCATCCAAAATTTCCTTTGGTGTTTTAAAGCCATGTTGCATTTACACTAATATAGTTAAGAATATTTATAACTTGCTGCAAAGTGTCACTTAAAACAGCAGCTTTAGCACAGAGATTTTTGTGGATGCAAAGTCCAATGAAAAGAAATGAGAACATGTGGATCCGTTAATACACATATGTTTTTTGAGACAGAGTCTCAAGCTGTTGCCCTGGGGAGAGTGCCAGGGTGTCACAGCTCACAGCAACCTCAAACTCTTGGGCTTACATGATTCTCTGGCCTCAGCCTCCCAAGTAGCTGGGACTACAGGCCTCCGCCACAATGCCCAGCTATTTTTTTGGTTGCAGTTGTCATTGTTGTTTGGCAGGCCTGGGCTGGATTCAAACCTGCCAGCTCTGGTGTATGTGGCTGGCCACCTAGCTGCTGAGCTACAGGCACTGAGCCATGTTAATATTTTTTTAATTTGTACAATAAACTTTCATGTTTTCCTGTCACGGAAGGTGTACCATATGTATGTACACACACTAAATTTGCCAAATTAAGTCCAACTTCACAATGTTTATCTTGAAAGCTGTTGAAGATATTTATTCCCTGTATGCTGATTGCAAGAATGCCCAAAGCAAGTAACTCTTCATAGCAAAGAAAATCTTCTATCATAACCCGAATGAAGTATAGAACTTACCCTGGGTCAGTGGTATCAGTTGATTCGTCCAAAGTGATTGAAAAATATATATTTTCCTTTTGAAGTATTTCATGAAATTGTTCTGTTAAGTTGAAGGTAAATTCATGCTGCTGATCAGTTATGTTACCCCTTGAAAGAAGCAATTGTTTGTGCTTTTAAACGTTATTTAAACATCCTACAACTTTGACAATGCATTATTTCATAATTTCTAAATAGCTTTCACTTTTTCTTGAATATATAAGCTGCATTATAAATTGCTTCAGTGGCATTATTTCCAGGTCTTATTTCTGCTTGATAAAATTGTCTTTGCTTTTGCTTTTCTCCTTTAAATTTCTGCAATACAACCGTTTGTGCCTCTCCCTCTAACTTAAAATATTTGTGGTCTTTTGAGTGTTATAATGCTGATGAGCATTTAATTTCTTTCTTTTCTTACTTTTTTTGTGTGTGTGTGTGTGGGGGGGGGGCAGAGTCTCAAGCTGTTGCCCTGGGTAGAGTGCCATGGCATCATAGCTCACAGCAACCTCCAACTTTTGGGCTCAAGTGATCTTCTTGCCTCAATTTTTCTATTTTTAGTAGAGATGGGGGTCTTAGGCTGGTCTGGAACTCATGAGCTCAAGCAATCCACTCGCCTTGGCCTCCCAGAATGCTAGGATTACAGGTATGAGCCACCACGCCTGGCCTGAATTTCCTTAATGTTGATCTTGGACCCCTATAAACTCTCACCAATCAGCTTCATGTGGTAGCAGTGCCAGTCAAGTGGGGGAAGTTAGAACTAAATCATGAAGTAGTAGCCATGAGTTTAACCCTTATGGCTTACTAATGTTCTCATTGTGCTGGTCAATCTGGGGGGATTATTTCATGGAAACTTATTTTATTCTTAGGTATTTTAAATACATTCATTTAAAAAATAAACCAACAATATAAAAGATGAACAAAAATATATTAATAAAAATAAAAAGAATTGTTCTGTAAAATTTGGATTCAGTCAAAAGGCTCCACCTAAGGACCTATCCCACCTCTGGGGTGGCTTATAAATTGAAGCACACCCCAATTTAGGAGACATATCTACAGCAGTAACAATACTATTGATGCACCGTACATCACAAAAACAAAGGGAAGGTGTTTTCTTATTTGTTTAATCTGTCTTTAGGGGATTATCCAACCGTTAGTGAGACTGAGTGAGGAAACTGTGTTCTCAGCAGAAGAGATGATCTGCTTTATTCACTTGTGGCAAATGCCAGACTCCTTGCAGGTAATGGGTTCTGAAGTTGTTGATCCAGGTGTGAATGTGTTTGAATATGGAATTCTTTTTTTTTTTTGAGATAGAGTCTCACTCAGTTGCCCTTGGTAGAGTGCCGTGGCATCACAGCTTACAACAACCTCCAACTCTTGGACATAAGTGATTCTCTTGCCTCAGCCTCAGCTAATTAAAGCAGCTGGGACTACAGGTACCCGCCACAATTCCTGGCTATTTTTTTTGTTGTAGTTGTCATTGTTGTTTAGCAGGCCTGGGCTGGATTTGAACCCTGGTGTATGTGGCTGGTGCCCTACCCACTGAGCTACAGGCGCCACCTGAGTATGGAATTATATATGGAGAGGCCTTTCAAGGGGAAGATAAATGAAAATTGCTGGTCTTCGCCTTATGGATTACTGACTTTATTTGACCTCTTAAATAGTCAAGAATTACAAGTCTTCTTATTCAACTATTTATTTAGTACAGTGGTTCTCAACCTGTGGGTTGTGACCCCTTTGGACTGTATCAAAGGTTTGCAGCATTAGGAAGGTTGAGAATCACTGATTTAGTAGAAGGAATGAGAGCTAGGGAGGATCATTTATTCATTCACGCAGTCATTTGAGAAATACTTTTTTTTTTTAAAAAAAACATTCTGTGTAGACATTGACCTAATCATGAATAAATTGGGTGGACATATAATTTATCATCTCAACCAGGACCCTTTCTCTTCGGAGTGAAAAGGGATCCTGTTACTAATGGTACTGAGACGGCCAAAGGCCAAACTGTCCAGAGTAATCCTAAATGTAGAGCTACCCTGTGACTGAGACATATTCCTTAACCTT
The DNA here is from genome assembly GCA_963573935.1 of Arctocebus calabarensis. Taxonomy (NCBI): domain Eukaryota; kingdom Metazoa; phylum Chordata; class Mammalia; order Primates; family Lorisidae; genus Arctocebus; species Arctocebus calabarensis. Next base: position 16,971 of record CAUYON010172167.1, read on the forward strand.
CGAGGAGCCCAGTACCTAATAGGAAAGAGTTATAAACATGAGCTGGTGATAACTATGCATTATGATAAGAGCAAAAGAAATGCTGAGGAAGGGTGCACCAGAGCCAGGGAGGAAATACCTCTCAGAGAAAATGATGCTTCATTTGGTGCTAAGGGATGAGTCACGGCCATAGTCACAGCTAGAGAAAGAGGGAAAGGGTATTCCCAGTAGGAGGAAGAGAATGTACAAAGCCTTAGTGCTGTTTTGATGTTTGGGGGCGCTCGAAGGGTTTTCCCATGGTCAGTTCATGGTGGGAAAAGAGGAGATGCTAAAACAAGGCCAGGTTCTTTTTGTTTTTTTCCCGAGACACAGTCTCACTTTGTCGCCCTCAGTAGAGTGCTGTGGCATCACAGCTGACAGCAACCTTCAACTCTTGGGCTTATGTGATTCTCTTGCCTCAGCCAAGGCCAGGTTCTTGCACTATGTGCTAAGGAGTTTGGATTTTATCCTTGTGGGTACAAGGGAGCCATTGCAAGATTTTAAGCAGTGTTGTAACCAAGTCAGTTTTGTGTTTCACAAAATTCACTCTATGTATAACGTAAGAGTATGCAGCACACCCCCTGGATGAGGGGCCAAACTACAACTTGAACTTTACCTTAGAAATGCAAACAATGTATCCTAATCATTTGTATCCCCATATTCATCTGAAATTTAAAAAAAATAGAAAATTTACTCTGACAGCAAGTGGGAGAAGGATTGGAGGAGGAGACACCAGAATATAGGCTTTTGCATTAATTCACACAAAAGTTGACAAGACAAAGTGTAGGCAGTGGGGGTAAGACTTAAGGGACAGAATTGAAATTCTCTAAAGAATAATGTAAAGAAAATGGCCAGGCATTATGGCGGGCGCCTGTAGTCCCAGCTACTTGGGAGGCAGAGGCAGGAGACTCGCTTGAGCCCAGGAATTGGAGGTTGCTGTGAGCTGTGATGCCAC
>CAUYON010172168.1:0-32309 GCA_963573935.1 Arctocebus calabarensis
TTTATATAGTGATCAAGAAAATGCCATGAAGGCTATCTGTAACAGTACGATCAAAATATTTCTGATTGTATATGAAGCACATTGTGCCCTATGATTGCACCAATGTACACAATTATGATTTAATAAAATTATAAAAAAAAAACTGGCAGTTGAGTGAATTTTATTTTATTGCTCAAGGGAAACTTCAACAAAAAATAACAACTTGTTAGGACCTTACTCATGAGTTCAAGCCCCCTCTAAAAATAGATACAGTTATACCATTCATTTGGTCCATAAACGTATTACATCTTACCACTTGGCACACTGGCAGAATGAATAGATTTATTATCTCTTCATTTACGCTTTTCTTCAGAGCTGTCAAGCCTTTGCACTCTACATTTCCTCCAAGAACCCAGTCTAAGAATGTTTCTGCTATGAATTGCTCACATAGCACTTACACATACCCTGCCTTGCGTTTGAGTTATTAGTATTGTGCCTTCTCTCTCCTGAGGGGAACAGACTTTGCTATTGCTTGGAGGCCTCAGATATAGGGTAGAAGCTCCATAACTAGATGTAAAATAAATTGTTTACTTTAAGCTTAGTACAGCTTCTCCCATTCTGTTTGAAGTACTGCCATTTCAAGACAAAAATGTCTCAGCATCAGCTATTCAAATTACTTCCCCTTGGCCATTATTGTGTAAGAAAATATAGATAAAATGATTTATAAATTGAGGAAGATTTCAAGGTGTGTCAGGTTTAGGGACACAAACTCCATCCTTCAATTATTGTTTTGCCCAACCACCACCCCAAGGCGTGGTGACTTACCTAGCATGACAAGTACTGCCTCCACCTTACTCTGTGAGTCTAAAACTTAAGTTTATGAATAAATCTTGAACTGAATTTAGGTCCAAAAGATAAGATATGTTGAGTTGAAGGTTAATGTTTATTATATCAATGGGCCAGAGAAGAAAAATTATAAGGTGTTTATAAAATATAAACAATGTGGGGAACTGGACTCTAGTTCCAACTCTGTCTCACTGACTTGAGCCTTAAAAGCAAGAGTCTGACTGAGACTTCTGCATCTTAGGTGTTTAATACCAAACTTGATAAGAACAAATATTTGTTTGGGAGGCTGCTGAAACTTGGTGCTTCTTTCCTTACCCAATCTTGTTTAATTGTGGTGACTCACTGTATACATGTTAAGAGAATATGCATAAACCTTTGTCTTATCCTGTCCCTAAGAAACTCCCTGCAGCAGAGTCATGAGTAAGATGCTTCTAGAAATATCTACCTCCTTAAAATGGAGTACCAGACTGAATAAGGGTATATCAAATTCTGTACTATTATAGGTTATGTTATAGTGAGATCCTAACTTTACATGGTAAAAGAGGCTCAAGGCTTAATATACACTAGAATTTAACACAGTAAAACAATTTTCTTTTAACTTGCTACTCTCCTCAATTTCTTCTTTTGGTATCTGACATAAGATGAATCCTTAATTCTTTTTTTTTAAATATTATTTTTAAAATTGATTTTTTATTTCAAATTAATATAAGGGTACATATGATTAGGTTACATTGTTTGCATTTGTTAGGTAGAGTCTTTTGGGGGGGAGGGAAGAGTCTAACTCTGTTTCCCAGGCTAGTGTGCCATGTTGTTAGCCTACCTCATGGCAACCTTATACTCCTTGGTCAAGTGATCCTCCTGCCTCAGCCTCCTGAGTAGCTAGGACTACAGGCCCCTGCCATAATCCCTGGCTAATTTTTCTATTTTTAATAAAGATGGGGGTCTCATTTTTGCTCAGGCTGGTCATGAACTCCTGAGCTCAAGGGATCTTCCTGCCTCAGCCTCCGGAAGGGCTAAGATTACAGGTGTGAGCCACTATGCTCAGACAAGATAAGTTCCTAATTCTTGAAATGCCTTCATCTTAGTTTATATTACACTATAGAATATTCTGGTTCCCCTACTACATCTCTGGTCCTTTCTTTTCAATCTTTGTTGCCAATTCTTACTTCCTCAAGTTCTTACGGTTTTTAGCCATTCCTACCACCTCCCTCCCCCAAGAATACATCATTCTAATTATCTCTCTCTGAATTCTATTATGGATTCCTGACATTATTAGTCCCAAATAAATTCCAAATTCTAAACATTTATTCCTACTCTCCCATTCAAGTCACAGTATATTTCAAACCATTTATCACGAAATAAAATATTTAACACCTGAAAAATGAAAAGATAAACTCATTTCCATTCCCCACAGATTTCTTTCCCCAAATTCCCTGCAATCACACTATTGCTATTTTGACCTTACCTACTTAGAATGTTGATTCTTTTTTGTTCCCTCCTCCTTTATTGCCTATATTTGATTTGTTACTAAGTCTGAACCTTTTTTATTTCCAATATGTAGTATTTATTCCTTTCTTTTTATTCCTTTATTTTTATTTTATCCCCACTTTTCTCGCTGATGTTATTCCTTATGTTATTCCTCTCTAAGGTCATTCCCTATTGTTAACCACATTTCATCTCTGACTCCCCTGATCTGGTTCCCAGCTTTCCTGCAGCCTTCTCTAAGCCAATTTCCTCATGGTCAGCCTCTCATCCACCCTCAACCAGACTTGTGTTACTGAACTAGATTAGATCGTCACCCTCCTTCCTACATGCCTAAATATTAACTGTCTTTAAAGGCCAGCTCATGTCTTACTTCTTTGAAGATACTCTCCCTTTCTTAAAGTCTCTTGGGATAATGCCACTCACTATTTTGTTGTATTATCATTCTCCACTCCCCCTTCCCATTATTTCTTGAATAATATGCATGGAGAAGCAGGGTTTAGGCAAATTTGTTCATATATTCCACCACAGTGTCAGACAAACAATGGATGTTCAAGAAATGCTTTTGGATTAAACAATGATAACCATTCAAACTATACTATTTAATTGAAAAACCTCTGTTCCTCTTCTCACCTCAGTGATCACATACTGAATCTAGAAAACCCCAAGAGGGCCAGGACCCTCTAGGCCCCTCCTCACTCCTTTCCTCCTCTTGGAATTTAACATATGAAAAACACACATCACATGATACTTAATGTCCATAATTTTGGAATTTTAGTAACAAAGGACCACAAAATCCTCCTTCATGTGGAAAAACAGCTTTCTCCCCTAGCATTCAGGTTTAAACAAAGCCCTTAAATTAAAAAGCAAGGACAACAGGAAACTCTTCCTCTCTAGATCTCTGGGGAAAGGCTGCTCTGAGGCTGACCTTGGTGGTGGAGAATGTGGGTGTGGGGAGGAAACCTTAAATACTTAAAATCGATAGCTCAAGCCAAGGGAGAAAGAGAACCAAATCTACTGGGGCCAGCATATCTCTCTCTAATGCCAAAAGTTCACAGGACACTTCCTAACTTGTCCTGCTGGATTCTTAAATCTGTTTAAACTATCATATTGCTTAACCCATCACCCAGCCACCAAACAAGTCATCCCTAGTTAGCTTAAGGAAACAACAACACACCAGTCACACACCCTATTGTACTTGCCTAATTGTAACTGCAACAGTTAGAGATTTTTCTGGGCCAGCAGAACTTAACTACTTCATAAACCAAGGGAAAATTATAGTTCTACATATATGCAAACCTTTATAATTACAATACATCCCTTAATTAATCATACAGGCAAGTGAATTGCTTTCATTAAAGGCAACCTTAAAAAGTTGCTGGCTTACCTCAAGGTTAAAGAAACATTAAGAAATTATTGCTAGGGGAAAAATGAAAACAACATGGAGAACACTCAACATGTGGTCCTAGCAAAGTGTTAGTTGAGCTCCAATACACTTTAGCAGTGTGACCATTTTTCTCCTTGACACAAACCATAAGTACAACATTTAAGTATTTCTTCTCTTTCTTCCTAAACAGATTTCTTGGAGATTATGCCAGTGATTTACCTGGATAGTCACTGGAAATTTTAACAGAGGTATGGAGTAAAATGTTAACCCTACAAGTCACATAGGGCCTTTAGGAAGAAAACAAGCAGGTTTCCTAGCCATAGGTACTTTATGAGGTTTGTGTCTAATCCCAGGATAGGACAAGAAATTAGAAATCATCTTCTGGAAGCACAAAGAAAGCAGTAATAGTAGGAAAATGAGGAGATGAGAAATTTTTATTACTCTAAGCTGAAATTTGGAAGCCAAAAAGAAAAAAAAGAAAAAGAGGGGGTGGTGAGGGGAACAGAGGGAGGGAGAGGGAGAGAGAATGACAGAAAGACTGAGAAAGATACCCTGAGACACTTTTACAGATTCTTTGGCACAAGTCAAGAAGATATAGCCAGCCCGCTCATAAATTTGCCATCAACTGCAATTAAATATAATTCAAAACACCTGGACAGCTTTTTAAAAAAAACAAATGAACTGAAAGACTGTATAGATTTGGATAGTTGTCAGAATTTGTGCTGCCAGACAGATGGCTTCAATGCTCTCAGGACAATAAGACAAGTTAAAGGCTTAATTCATTCAACTAAAGCAGCACCTCTGCACATGGGTTACTATTTACACCTCATAGCATACACTCCCACTAACATCATATGTTCAAGAAGCCATTTTCGGGGCTGTTAAAGAAAGGAAAGAAAGTTCCCAGTGAAATTATCACCACCTTTCGTTACATGGATGTGCTCACTTTGTGGTAAATCACCGAGCTGTAATTCTGAATTTGTGCACTATTATGTGTGTGTATGATGTTTTAATAGGAAAGTTAAAAATCTTCTTGGCATCCCTTGCCTAAACTAGTAGCATTATTAAACACCTTGCTATAGAAATGCTTAAATGGTGTAGTGTTCTAGTCATTTGGAATAAACTCACTGGTGGAGCTAGAAAACAACTGCTTATGGACTACTAGCACATGGACAATATGAATTGATCCTGAAACTAAACAAATAAGAAAGAAAGAATTTATTGATCAAAGGCTATGCAGACTGAATGGCTTAACCTAAAATAAGTTAATTCACCAATTTCCAAATTTGGGGTAACTAATATTCTCTTAGTTTAAAGCTTCCTATAACCTCTAAAGGGGAAAAAACATTTAATGATGTGTGAAGGTGTGTTAATAGGAACTGGTAAACCCAAGGTCTGACAATTAACTTCACGAACTTGTCCTAGAAAAAGAGCTACATACCTCATTGCTGAATATCACTATGGTCACCTTTGAATATCACTATGGTCACCCTTGGGAAGCTATGCATTGATGCCACCACCTAGTTGGCATCAATCCACCATTCCTTTGAATTCCACCATTCAAAGGAACTTTGGAACTCTTTTTCTGAAATAGCCAAAGCTATCATTATATAACCTACCCTTAATGGCCTCAATGTCATCAAAATGTCTTCATTTCAATATTTCTATTATTGTTGGGTAAAGAAAAAAGTTCTTGGGGCTAGATCAAGGAAATAGGAGGGAGTCTCAATACATGCATTTGTTTACTGGCTAAAAAAAAACCCCTCATTGAGCTGGTGCATTGTTGTGATGCAAGAGCCATGAATTATTGGCCAAGATTTTCAGTTAAGATTTTCCTATTTCTCTACCAATGTTTACTTGGTCTGCTTCTCACAATCACCCAATGATTTTGACACACAATTCAACAAATTTTTTCAATGTATTCATCAGTTCTGCTCATTACTGGCCACCCTGACCTCTCTTCATCAGTGACACTTTCTTTCTCCTCAGAAAAATATTTAACCCAACCTTTGCCAGATTCGTAACATGCAAATATCTTTTCTCATTCTGAAGGGTGTCTATTTGCTTTGATTACTATGTTGTTAGCTGTGTAGAAACTTTTCAGTTTAATTAAGTCCCATTTGTCTATTTTTGTTGTTGCAACTGCCACTGAAATCTTCTTGATAAAAATCTTTCCACAGGCCTACATCCTCAAGAAAATTTCCCACACTTGCTTTCAGGTTTTTTATTGTTTCTTGCCTTAGATTTAAATCTTTTAGAGAACTCAAATTCATCAACAAAAAAAGACCTAACAATCCCATCTATCCACTGGGCAAGAGACATTAACAGAACCTTCTCTGGGGAAGATAGACATATGCCTAATAAACATATGAAAAAATGCTTACCATTCCTAATCACCAGAGAAATGAAAATCAACACCACCCTAAGATACCACCTAATCCCAGTAAGATTAGCTCACATCACAAAATCCCAATGTTGCAGATGCTGGTGTGGATGTGGAAATAGGGGAACACTTTTACACTGTTGGTGGGACTGCAAACTAATACAGCCTCTTTGGAAAGAAGTATGGAGAATCCTCAAATAACTCAAATTAGACCTTCCATTTGACCCCATAATCCCACTATTAGGCATCTACCCAGAAGAAAAAAAAAATCATTTTATAACAAAGACCTTTACCCTAGATTGTTTAAGGCAGTTCAATTTACAATCTCCAAGATATGGAAACAACCTAAATGCCCAACAACACAGGAATGGATTAACAACCTGTACTATATGTATACCATGGAATACTATTCATCCATAAAAAGATGAAGACTTTACATCTTTTGCACTAACCTGGATGGCGTCAAAGCACATTCTTCTTAGTTAAGTATCACAAGAATGGAAAAGCAAGAATCCAAAGTACTCAATACTAATATGAAGCCAGTAGATGATCTAATTCACTCATTTCAATTAAAGATGGTGGGAAGGGGAATAAGGGAGGGGGGAGGAGGATACTCCCACCTAATGGGCACAATGTGGGGGTGTATGGCTCACCTTTTGAGTGTACTCTACCTAACGAATTCAAATATTGCGACCTGGCTATTTGTACCATCATTAACCTAAAATTTTATTTAAATTCAAATATTGTGACCTGGCTATTTGTACCACATTAACCTAAAATTTTTAAAAAATGTAAAAAAAAAAATATTTAATCCATTTGTACACTGCTGTTTTCTTCACAGCATTATCTCCATAAACTTGAACTAATATGTCCCTGATTTCACTTCCACTCTTGCCAAGCTTAACAAGAAATTTAATGTTTGCTCATTGCTCTAATTCAAACTCCAAGGTTCTCATGATGGCACACAAAAACACACAATTATAATGAACACCACACAGCAAGATACTGCTATGTATTGACGTGAACATAACTCTAAGACACTGATATACCAAGGTTATTAAACTTTACTGAGTTGTTTGTACAGTACTGCCAATGTAAGTGCATAGTGGCAAGTTCACAAACTTATTTGTCAGACCTAGTAGAAAAAAAATTTGAAGTTTTACATACTTAACACTCTACGGAATCCTAGAATCAGATCCAGGAATAACCGGTTTGAATCAGTGTAACATGCCTATGAAAAGCACCATACCCAAACCAAAATCTGCACCATAGTCAACCCTATACAGTGGCCAAAAGGTATATAATGAGCCACTGTTGGAAGTGAGTGCTTTATATGGGCCCAGGCTATAATCAAACAGTTAATTACTTATTAACTGTTTATTATTTAAATACTTATTAAATACAAGTTTTAATCAAGTGCCTACTATGCATCGTGAAAGTTACATTTTTTTGGAGGGGAGAAATACAAGGTATTTTTATTTGGATAGAAGATTCATTTATTCATTTAACCAATGTGTACTCAGGGATTTATATGGCCAAGTGATAGGACAAAATATATGTTTTAGGAACACACATTTTATACCCTTTCAAGGGTGTCCAACCTGTGGCCCACAGGCCATATGCAGATTATTTGAGGACTATGTTGCTTATCTGTGGTGTCAGATATTATGAAAAGTATGCATGGACCTTATTTTTTGTTCATCAGCTTTTGTTAGTGTTTGTGTATTTAATGTGTGGCCCAAGACAACTCTTACTCTTCCAATGTGGGGCATAAACAGACACTAATGACATGGTATTAAGTCTAAGTAGAATAGCAGGAATTTAAGGAAAGGGTCTATTCAGTACAGCTTTGTACAGTTGTAGGGCGGACCCGGCGCAGGCCCTCTAGCATGGGCAAGTGAGATTGTTGAAAAAGACAGGATATTGCAGGACAGGGCAAAGAGAAACTAAGTAAAGGGCAAAGCTGTGCTATTCCTAGTGAGGCTCAAGGATGGGTACCAGTCTCCAAACTCCTTATTATCAGTGTTCACAGCAATAAGAACAGAAATTAATTAACATTTATGAATTTTTATAGCAATTTGACAGAATAATTTCATGTATCACAAATCTAATAAAAATGAAACTTATATTTTATATGGTGTTATAATTTTATTCTAATGATTTTTATTGTATTTTGCCAAAGTCTCAATCTATGATGGTTTATAAGTTTAAAAAATAAAAATAGCAAGTCTTCAGCACATCTACTTCAAGAAGCACTTGTTGGAGAGTGATGATATGTCTGATGTGAGGCACCAAGGTATGTGTAGGAGAGGTGGGAAAGATAAGAATGGCTAAAAGATGTGAGGCAAGATTACTAAGCCTTGAAATCCAAGCACATGGAGGAATTTATACAGGATACAATAATCACTGGAAAGTCACCTTAGGTTCACAAATAAGAATGTGTCATGGGTTGGCGCCCATGGCTCGGTGGGTAGGGCACCGGCACCATATCCCGAGGGTGGCAGGTTCAAACCCAACCCTGGCCAAACTCCAACAAAAAAATAGCCAGGCATTGTGGTGGGTGCCTGTAGTCCCAGCTACTCAGGAGGCTGAGGCAAGAGAATTGCCTAAGCCCAAGAGTTGGAGGTTGCTGTGAGCTGTGTGACACTTTATCTACCGAGGGCAATAAAGTGAAACTATGTCTCTACAAAAAAAAAAAAAAAAAAGAATATGTCATGAAGAAAGCAGTCATTTTTATAGAGCAGAGACTGGTAGAAGTTTGAATTTGACTGGAAAAAAGAACAATCTCTCAAGAAATAAAGGGATTAGAGTAATTTGGAAATATGGCGAGGAGGCTGACCCTGGCCTGGGTGATGGATGACAGCATCAGAGAACAAGAGGAAAAGCTTAGATATGCTGGTTATCTGTGGTAAAAAGGGAAAAACAGGACTCCAAAGTTTTTTGCTGGAGACCAGACATAAAAGGACCTTGCTTTTCTTAAAGGAAAAGCTAAGTCTTGACCCAGGACAAGTAAAGACAGACTAATAAAGAATGCAGGGGACTCAACATACTGAATTACTTGGAAGATAGAGGGGTTTCTCTGGGAAGTGGGGGTGGGGCTAGTGGGGGTGGGCCTAGGAATATAATCATAGGAAGTAGGAAATGTTTAGAAAAGTAACACTTTAAATACTAAAACTTATCAAATCTGTGTAATCTGCAAACTAATCTATTGTGTTTCTACCTTGTGATTCCTACACACTGTAGTGTGTTTGTTAAAATGGCTACCTGCAAAGGGCAGTGGGGTGGGGGTCTTACTATGTGGTCTAAAGGGCACTGCTTCCCTGGGCTTCCCTTTCACAGGCACAGGCAACAGAAATGTTACCCAAGATTTAATTAAGATCCCACTCTGCTTGGAGACTCCAGGAAGAATTTTTTTTATACCTTGAAAATACCAGCATATAAAGTTTACAATTGTAACACCAGTGATCTATGAACATTTGGTTTATGGTACATAAGTACTTTCAAGGGTATCTTAAAGAAAGTGATATTTTCCCCCTTGTCATACTATACTGTTAGGGATTAATTCTTAGGGATTTAATAAACAGTATTTAAGAGATTGCTTTTATAACAAGTACATTACTGTTAGTAATTTTCCCAAAGTACAGTCAAATTTCCCCCAAATCTGGTTCAGAGAAGGTTTTATCAAATAAGATAGCAACCATCTGGTATGAGAAATGCACTGTTTACCCTTCAAAGGGCTATGGAAGATAAGATATGGGAGGGGCAACACCACCACCAACTTCGACAAGTCTTTTTTGGGGTATAGTTTAGATGAAGGTGCCTAATGATAATAAGAACATGTCATTTCAAAAATGTGTTAGCAATATAAGCTAGTTCCCTCACCAGAATTACAATGCTTTTGGCATATACTGTGCCTATGTTAACTATTCCTAAGCATGCTTTACATTTTTCTGTATTACATAATCTTCAGTTTTTGTTTTTGTTTTTGTTTTGTAGAGACAGAGTCTCACTTTATCATCCTCAGTGGACTGCTGTGGCGTCACACAGCTCACAGCAACCTCCAACTCCTGGGCTTAGGCGATTCTCTTGCCTCAGCCTCCTGAGTAGCTGGGACTACACATGCCCACCACAACACCCAGCTATTTTTCTGTTTTTGCAGTTTGGCCAAGGCCAGGTTTGAACCAGCCACATTCAGTATATGGGCCCCTACATGATGAGCCACAGGTGCCGCCCCTTCAGGTTTTTTTAGATTATCAAAGATTACCAAGTCCAGAAACCTCTTCTGAATAGGTGCAAGCATATATTTCTTACAGCAGCATTTTCTAAATTGTAAATTATGGAACACTTTATTTGATAAGCTGTTTCTATGCAGTCCTTAAAAAGAAAATATGGTATGATTGTCCCATGGTCAAAAAAAGTTTGAGAAACATACAAATGTATTAAAAGCTATGAGAAGTCCTATAGTAGAGAAACTTAATAAATTTTTCACTGATGAGTTACATCATTTTGGAAATGACATGCTAATGGAGAGAGGAAGGTAGATTCCTAAGTATTTTCTTCAATAACTGACTTTTTTCTAAATTAAAAATTTGAGAAAGAATGGAAAACTAAACTCTAAATACAAAAGAAAACTTAATCATCCTTAAAGGTTTATCACAAATGAATAAGCTAAATGTCATATCTGCTAATATAAAAGATTAAAAATCCCAAAGGATTTTTAAAATTTAACTAGACAAACAAAACGAATCCTTGTTTGTCTAAGGAAAGAGCAATTTATTTTCTTCATGTCTTAGAAAATAAATTCCATCTGTTTTTAAAACATAATGTTAATTGTTAACAAATAGAGAAAATTACTAAATAAAGCAGCACAAGAACCTAGACATCTGAGCAGATACCAAAACAACAGCTCCTTTTTAAACGTCCATCCCTTTTTTTCCCAGATTAATGTGAAGACATGTATAGTTAGGTTACATTGTCTATATCTGTAAGGTAAAGTCCGAGTTGTAGCTACGACCTCCACCCAAGAAATATGTCATTTACCCATACATTGTACCTGTTGGGTGAAAACTTATCAAAACCCTCCCCCCTCCACTTAATCTGGGAGAATATCAATCATTATTAATAAAAATTAATCAAGATAAGACTCAGTTACTATGATTGTTTAAGAAGCAAGGTACATCCAATTAAAAAGCTTTATAATGATAAAAGTAGATAAGCTAAACCACAATGATAGAGTAAAGACAATAGCAATTAAGATAACATACAAAAATACCATAAGAAAAACAAATAGAATAAGATGGATGGCCTAACAAATACATAAGACTATAATTTTATAGTAAATAACCATTAATTATTAAAAATAAAAGAATCACTGCACACAGCCTAAGAAATTAAAGCTATCTTTTTATATCATTAAACCATGCCTCAAATTTACTAAAGTATAAATTAAAAATAAAAGTTCATTGCTAAGTGAAAAATATAAGATAATTATAATGCTAAATTGAATGCATTAAATATTATAAAATAATTTTAAATTAGATTAATAAAATATGACCCTAAATGGTTATAAAAATACAGTGTCCATTATTTTAAATTGCACACGAATTTTATGGACATCTTACATATGTCAAAAACAACTGCCTTTTTTAAAGTTTGCTAATGCAAATGAAGAGGGCAAGGTATTAGTCACAGAATCTGAAAAAAAGTAAATTTTAAACCAAAAATAAGGATGCTATGAACTGATACACAAAGGCACCAAAAAAATGATTGAAGTTCCCAGTATATAAAAGAAAATCTAATTTTCTTTTTTTTACAAAACAAAAAACTGACCAATTCAACATGACAGAAACAAATATAACCTTAGGTGGAGAATTATTACATTATCTCAGTGAGGAATCAAATTAGAAATAAAAACAATGAAAGAATTCAGTACATCTAAACAAGACAATACAATATAATCATCATGTTCATCATATGATTTAAGTGAAAAATTTGGGGAAAATGTTCTTTTTTACAATAATTTGTCGCATAGTCGACATAAAGCTTTCTCAATGAGTATGAAATGGTAGAATCTTTACACAGCACAAGATAGTAAGATAAAAAATAGGATTTAAAGAACACAATTCAACCACATGGAAATCATAAAAACATGCCTTTCTTAAATGACAACTAAATGAAGAAAGTAAGGACTATTTAAAACTAAACGCAGAATACAAATGTCTTCAAATAATAACTAAGAAAATGCCATGAAGGCTATGTTAATCAGTTTGATGAAAATAGTTCAGATTGTATATGAAACCAGCACATTGTACCCCTTGATTGCACTAATATACACAGCTATGATTTAATAATACAAACAATAAAAAAAAAATAAAATACAAACAGTGAACCAAAATATATTCACAGCTCTACAAACCTATCTTAAGATATCTGTAACAGTATGATCAAAATATTTCTGAATGTATATGAATCGTGCCCTGTGATTGCACCAATGTACATAATTATGATTCAATAAAATTATTTAAAAAATAAATAAATAAAAATAAATTAAAAAAAAAGAAATGTGTGGGTTGAAAAGACTAATAAAATTGATAAACTGCTGACACAATTAAACAAAACAGAAAGCAAGTTGTTGACTTTAAAGATATTTTACTTAATGCAAAAACTATTCCAATTATCAGGAAATTTCATATGTAAATATGCTAAAATCATGAAGGGAATAATTTTTTCAAAAGAAAAATAAAGAACCTAAATAGACCAAAGAAATAAGCAATGTTATCACCAGTCTTCAAAAGAAACAAAAAAGGCACTTAAATGGTTCAAATATTAAATAAACAATAATCTCATTATACAAATGGTTCCGAAGAGTGCTCTATCAAATTTATTTTCATGAGGTTAATGTCAGCTTGATTACGAAGTCTGACTTGAGGCTAAACTCTCACAAGAAAAATTACAGATTGGTCCTATTTGTGGACACAGATACAAAATTCTACTTTTAATATTAGCAAACTATACATCAACATTTTAAAAGAATCGTTTGTCATGATCATTTAGATTTTAACCTGAGGTTACAAAGCTGATTTTAAACAAAGAAAATAATTCATAAGAAAAATAGTAAAAACAATTAGAGTAAACAAATCTAAAAATTCAACATTAATTTCTGATTTTAAAAAAGCATTTTATTTTAATATTATAAATATGATATATAAAGTCAGCATTATTCTTAAGCAAGACATATTAAAGGTATTCATCTAAAATAAATTTTAAAACTCCACAAAGATACTATGTTAGAAAAGTTGACTACTGTAATCAAGTATGAAAGATAAATAAGTAACATAAGAGGATAAAACACTATTTTCACACTACCTAATTAATTTCATAACCAAAAAGACCATGCTATTCAAGGAACAAAGTTAAAAATAATAAGTTTAACAAAGGGGCTAATTATAAGATAAAACAAAATAAACTGTTGCATTCTCATTCCAATAATAAATGTCTACCAAATACAACTGAAGAAAAATCCTTATTTCACATCAACCACCAAAAATACACACATCTACACACACTCACATACTCTGAAAATTTTCCTAACTATGCATATACAGAGAGTGCCACAAAATGTATACACATTTTAAGAAAGAAAAACTATTAAAATTGTAATATTTAACATATGCCAATAATGTGTCATCTTGCATATTGTATCTTGTATCTCTTGTAATGGCAGAAGTCAAACATAACTTGAGCATTACAATTTAGTACAGTTTTTCCTTTCTTAAAATATGTACACATTTTTGGGGCGCCCGCTATATATACTGTGGGCATGAAGTATGGCAAAGAGGACAATAGTTTAGGCCTTCATTTCCACCTGGACAGTTGCTGAATCCCGTCAGTGTTACCTGTGTAATGTGACAATACGACATACAAAAAGCTTGCCATCTGAATATAAAGTTAACACCAGTTTCTCAGAACAAGAGGTGAGAGGCGGATGGTTTATGTAAAAGGATTAAATGAAACGAAGCCCAAGTAAATAATTTTGAAGTACCATATTCACCCATTGTGCTAGTAAAAAAAAAATAAGATCAAATCAAATAACTGTGGGGCTATGTGAATAATGAAAACACTCAAGAAGATGTTTATACTATAACACATACTAACTGTTCTGACCCAGTACTCCCAGCTCAGAGAACAGGTATCTGCAAGAACAAACTTCTCATCTTTCATCTAAAAGGGTGTTTTGTACAAAGGGTGTTCCTCACAGCTATATTCATAATATAATTTTTAAATCCCAGATTTAAATCCCAGGTTGTGATTAAACCAACCCTAACACAGCATTTATTAGTCTCACTCATTGATCATCCATTTTGAGTAATATATACATGAACAAAACATGCAGTCTCTGCTCCAAATTGTATTATGTTAATTATGTGCAGTTTTTATACCTCAATAAAGCTAGGGCAAAACATACAGTCTCTAATCTCAAAGAACCTAAGTGATATTATTTAATTTAGCCATTAAAATAAGTAGTTGTTACCATGTTAATACACGGAAATGAATGTACAAAATAATGCTAGTCTAACAAAAAAGGCTAACAATGACAAATAACATCTTCATGGTCAGTGTCTCTCTCTACACATACAAATGGAAATAAAGGACAGAAAGATTTTATAAGAGATGGACAGTAACATAAATAGTCAGTGTTTTAAATGCGTGGAAGAGTTTTCTATACATGCTCACAAGCTTGTACTGCATCTTTGAAAATGCTTTCAATAGCAATGTTTGCCATCATTTAGCTGTTGCTATTGTACAGCTGTACCTCTAGGAGGGGACAAGCCTTTATGTGTATGTAACTCAGTATACCCCTCTTTTTCCCTCTCCTGTTTGTCTTTTAATTGCCAATAACATAAAACTGAAGAACTTCTTATAAATTACTTGCTGCATTTACTTAAAAGGGAGTTTTATGTTTCCTTTTCCTAACTTTAAAACCAGATGAATTGAACATGTTCTATTTCTTTACTTTGTAAAAAGTTACTTTTTTCCCTCCTTTGTTGCTTTTAATTGAATTTTTTCACTGGGTCAGTGGTCCTTGATAGAATTTTTTTTTTTTTAAGTTCTCCCATCATGTTTTATGTAATGCTATTATATTTGTTAGGATATAAAAAGAAATCCTGAAAGCAGATATTACAAGTCTCCTGTCAGGGGCAGGAGGCTCCTCTACATTTTCTACCCTGGACCCTTCAAGTTATTCAAAGGGATTTGATAATATTTATTTTTACAACCTCCAACTTTTTCCCCCTAAATTCCACCTGCATCAAAAGCAATGTTTGTCTCTATTACTGCTTTGAAAAATAGTCTAAAATTAGTAGAGCAAATCAGAGAAATAAATGAGCGTAGGTGATAATGGCAGTCAAAGGGAAGAGGCAAACTGCCATTATACTTGGGATAATTGCCCCCAGATCCCCTCCAATACGGGTGACTGGCTCTAGTTGGAAGCATTACAAAGCCCTAAGACTCAGAAGCAAAGTACACCAGGCTCAAGGACTTAGACTAATTTCCTTAATGATGCCACCAAGAGTTTGGTGAACTGAATCTTAAGAACGTTTATTATGTTATACTTGTTTCAGCTTCATATTTAAGTCGAACACAATAACTGTAGCCCAAATATATTATTCTCCATGTTCTTCTGCTGTTTTCTTAAAAAAAAAAAAATTAAACATCTGCTACTCTCTGGCTGCTACTAATAAAAAGGATGTATTTAGTAATGTTTGGAGTTAAACCCAGAATTCTGAAAGAGTTGACTTCTGTACTTTAAAACTTCATTTAAAAGTAGATAAATAATAGAATAAAAATCAAGAAAGACTGAAACAGAAAAATTAAATACTCATGTTGTCTTTTGATGCAATTTCAAGACAAAGTTTCTTTGTTTATCTTTTTTTTTTTTAAGTTGGGGTATAGTTATAAGGGTAGAGTTTCCAGATTAAAAAGTAGAGAAAGATGTGTATGACGCTCAGAGACAGAGGAATGCATTAACCATGAAACCGTAAATTAGAATAGGATTCAGCCAACTGAATGTGGGAGGATGGATAGTACAAAAAGAATTCACACAATGTCTTTGGATTATAGCATGGAGAAATGATGGCTCATTGGGGAAAAGAACTTTTAATAAATGTTATTGAGGAAACAATTAAAATTCATTCCAAATGAGTCAAGGATTCAAACATTTTTAAAATATGAAAAACCACAAGAAAATGGAATTATGCATTTATTCTCAATGTGTGTGTGAGACAGTTTTATTAATATCAAAGCAGAACAAGAAATGGTCACCTATGCATGATGACTATGACTAAATAAAAATGAAGTACACTAAAAAATTATAAAGTTTAAAAGGAAAGCAATGCAGATAAAAGTAACCAATGTTTTGATAAAGACTTAATATAGAAAATAATAACATTTCTGCTACATCCTTATAGTTAATACTACTTTTCTCTAAATAATTGGCTAAAAGATTTAAAATATTATGCTCACCTGTGGCTCAGTGGGTAGGGTGCCGGCCCCGTATACTGAGGGTGGGAGGTTCAAACCCGGCTCCAGCCAAACTGCAACAATAAAATAGCTGGGCATTGTGGTGGGCACCTGTAGTCCCAGCTACTCGGGAGGCTGAGGCAAGAGAATCGCCTAAGCCCAAGACCTGGAGGTTGCTGTGAGCTGTGATGCTACAGCACTCTACTGAGGGCAACAAAGTGAGACTCTGTCTCTAAAAAAAATAAATAAAATAAAATACTACGCCAACATGAAAGGCACACTGAAAAATGTTCAGCCTCATCAGCAATGAAAACATTGCATACCTATTAACTTTATAATAAAACTCAATGTTATATCCATATTTCATTCTTCTGAAAAGTGATAGTAGTTTTTAAGAATGCAGTACTCTTTTGGCTCTAGGTGAATTGGTTAAAGCAACAAACACTGGAGAGAAATCTGTATTTTCAGTCCCTGGTGTTTCATATACTGGTCATCCTCATGCACTACTAGGACAGATTTTTAATTTTCAATGCATATTTTCAGCATTTCAGTTCCTTTCATTTCTTTTTTTAAGTTTCAGATTCATTTTTAGTCATGTATGCCTAATCTATTCATCAGGAAATTTTTCATAACATTTTCCTCATTTTATTTCACCCATCAAATAAAATTGCTTTTGGAAATTTGGTTGAAAATTAATGTTCCCAATCATGAGTTCTTTTATCCATAAATAGTTTTTTGTATACTTTCTGGTGATTTTATAGCATTTAAAACATACTTTTAAAATAGCACTTTGGGTTGTTTTAGATTATTTTGTTTCACTAAAGCCTGTGTGATAAAGAAAATGCTTTCAACAAAGTTGAAAGAAAGGCTTCATTTTTCCCTTAGGTATTCCTAAAAGTAACATTATACTTTATTTTTTATTTTTTTAGAGACAGAGTCTCACTATGTTGCCCTCAGTAGAGTGCCATAGCATCATAGCTCACAGCAACCTCCAACTCTTGGGTATAAGTGATTCTCTTGCCTCAGCCTCCCAAGGAGTTGGGACTACAGGTACCTGTCAAAACGCCCAGCTATTTTTTGATTGCAGTTGTCATTGTTTTTTAGCAGGCCCGGGCTGGGCTCAAACCTACCAGCCTTGGTGTATGTTGTTGATGCCATAATGACTGTGCTACGGGAGCTAAGCCATAGACTTTAAATGTTGTTTTTAATTCAGCATTCCAATAATTATAAACATATTTATATCTTTAAAGCTAAATATGTTAGACAACACTAGACCTTTAATGTGACTAATTAGCATTTATAAAACTAACATTGCTTCAATATGAAAGAACTATAGAAAAAACAAAGTGGAGAAAGTATAGCTAAAGAGGCAAAGCCAGGAGAAAAGACATTTTTTTTTAAATCATATTGGTCAAAGGATACAAAATTTCAGCTAGATAGGAGGAATAAATTCAAGAGATCTATGGTACGACATGGTGACAATAGTTAACTATGTACTGTATCCTTGAAAATCACTGACAGTATAATTTAAGGGTTCATACCACAAAAAAAAAAAAATAAGTATGTGAGGAAATGGATGTGTTCATTAGCTCTATTTAGTCATTCTACAATGTATATATATTTCGAAATATCCTATTGTACAGGATAAATATATACAATTTTTATCTGGCAATTAAGACCAGTCAACCAATCAAAATCAACTGAAAGTTTACCTAATATTAGAGGAAAGTTTTTAAATTCATGAACACATAGCCAAACAAGCTGAGCAGGCTGATTGGCCAAAAATGAATTAAGACGTTCAGTTAAGTAGAAGAATGGACAGAAATGATTCGAGGCCAGTAAAAAGCTCCAGAACTACCCTGGGATAAACAGAACAAGTAAATAAATGAGAATTGTAGACAAGTTCATCCTTTCAAATAAATAATCTGCTTTCCAAATCATTCAAGATTGGTCAATGATTAAATGATTACTCTAATATATTAGTGAAGCACTAAACTACAGACATCAAAAGTGAAAAATGATCCAATGTGTGGCCTATGATGAGGGTATGATGGGAGAGGTGGGCTGTAGGATCACTTTACTAAAATAAAAGGAGACTACAAACATCTTTTTTTTTTTGTAAAAACAACAAGGATACAAATTGATTATAGAATTGTAGAAATAGTTGGTACTTTGAGGGGAAAGATACTGCCTTCTTTTCTTCTAAGGTATTTCTGTATACAATAAAGGAAAAATTTATAGTTTCTTCAACCTTTTTTTGTTTGTTTCAGACAATGAAATTCCCCTCATCCTTTCCAAAGATGGTCCCTAACCTGTACCTCGATTATCTTCTTCCTCACCTTTGTGGGGCTTGCACTTTAACCACCTTGGGGTAGCCTCCACTGGATCTCTCTCTAATCTCCAGTGATGTATTTAAAATAAAACTACATTCTCATAATGTTCCTATTCCCTCCAGCAATCTCCCACCTTTCCATACACACTTCACTCTTACCTCTGTCTTCCACATTGGTTTAAAAAATTGTCTACACTGTTGGAGAGTCTATAGGCCAAACCTACCCTCTCAACATATAATATCCAATAAATAAAGGGCACACTTAAAGTAGGTTAAATAGGGGTTAAAATTATATTGTAACAATTTTCAAAATTAGCAGGTATTGGTTACAAGCAGAGACAATTATTGTGGATATGTTAAAAACAAAACTATAAAGAAAGGAAATGAACCCTTACACTTAAAGAGTAACCACTGTTTTTCAAAATATTTTCCTATTGTTTAAGGTCAGGGAATCTGTAGGGATATCATATTTGTAAAGGAAATTTTACCCATGTTCTAATCTAGCACTTTCATTTTACAGATGAAGACAGGGCCAAGTTAATGATGGCTAACGTCAACTGGGCCTGTACTTTGTGCCAAGTAAGTGCTTTCCATGTATTCAATTCTCTCATATAAGAGTCAGTACAATCCCCAAGTTGCGGAAACACTCAGAGCAGTTAAGTACTTTCCCGAGGGTAATGTGGGACAAGCTACATAATTTGCAGAGCCTAGTGCAAAATGAAACTCTGAGATCACTTGTTCAAAAATTACTAAGAATTTCAAAGACAGTGAAAGCAGGTTATTAAACCCTGCACAAGCAGGCCCTTCCAAATGCCCAGCCCTGTGAGAATGCACAGGTTGTACACCCACAAAGTCTACCCTGGGTAGACATTAGTAAAAGTCATAGAGCGGGAGCTTAAATTCACTTTCCTCAGTTCTCAAAGTCCTTAACCACTACTTTATTCTGCCTCCTGGGGAATTTAAGGGATCAGCTTACCTGAGGTCACACCATTGGTCTGCAACAGAGATAAAATCTGGACACAGGTAGCTTGACTTGCCCAGGGCCATAAAAGACCCTTTTGCACCCGGTCCCTCTCCCAGGTGATTGAAATCAGCTAGTTATGGGCAACTGGGGAGGAACAGATGTCACCATGGCAAGCTGAATCATCTTGCTGATTCTGGCTGTCCCAGCCCTGCCCACCACCTGCTCTACAACTTCTAAAATCAGCCTATGTACAGCCTGGGATTCAGGGGTGGGGGAGAAGAGCACAAAAGATGGGAGAGGGTGGATAATTTTGGGGGGTCTCCCTCCAAAGATCATATATGGCAGCTATGTCACTGTAGAAATTAATCAGACTTGGAGATAAACATACCAGAGTTTAGAATTCCAGCTCCGGCACTTAATTTGATGTTGGACTCTGGCCATATTGTTTCACTTTTTTTTTTTTTTTTTTGAGACAGAGCCTCAAGCTGTCACCCTGGATAGAGTGCTGTGGCATCACAGCTCACAGCAATCTCCAATTCCTGGGCTCAAGTGAGTCTCTTGCCTCTGCCTCTCAAGTAGCTGGGACTACAGGCACCCGCCACAATGCCCGGCCATTTTTTGGTTGCAGCCGTCATTGTTGTTTGGCGGGCCTGGGCTGGATACGAACCCGCCAGCTCAGGTGTACGTGGCTGGCACCTTAGCTCGTTGAGCCACAGGTGCTGAACCAGCACTTGTGCCTTTCTTGCTAATATGTTTGAGTTCTCTGTGGATTCTGGTTATTAAACCTTTGTTGTAAGAGCCATAACCTGCAAATATCTTTTCTTATTCTGAGGGATGTCTGATTATTTTACCTACTGTGTTCTTGGCTGTGCAGAAACTTTTTAGTTTGATCAGGTCCCAGTAGTGTATTTTTGATGCTGCTTCAATTGCCCAGGGGGGTCCTCCTCATAAAACATTCGCCCGGGCTGTTTCCTTCAAGAGTTTTCCTTGCACTGTCTTCTAGTATTTTTATAGTTTCATGTCTTAAGTTTAAATCTTTAATCCAGTGAGAGTCTATCTTAGTTAATGGTGTGAGGTGTGAGTCCAGTTTCAGTCTTCTTCAGGTTGCCAGCCAATTCACCCAGCATGATTTGTTAAATAGGGAATCTTTCCCCATTGATTGTTTTTAATTGGCTTGTCAAAGATCAAATAGCGGTAAGTAGCTGGGTTCATCTCTTGGTTCTCTAATCTGTTCCATACATCTACCTCTCTGTTTTTGTGCCAGTACCAAGCTGTTTTGATCACTATCAATTTATAGTATAGTCTGAGGTCTGGTAGCATAATTCCTCCTGCTTTGTTTTTATTTCTGAGTAATGTCTTGACAGTTCGAGCTTTTTTATGATCCCATATGAAACAAAGTATTATTTTTTCAAGATCTTTAAAGTATGACAGTGGACCTTTAATAGGGATTGCATTAAAATTGTATATGGCTTTGGGTAATATGGACATTTTAACAATGTTGATTCTTCCCAGCCATGAGCATGGTATGTTTTTCCATTTGTTAACATCTTCAGCCATTTCTTTTCTTAGAGTTTCATAGTTCTCTTTATAAAGATCTTTCATGTTCTTTGTTAGGTAAACTCCCAAATATTTCATCTTCTCTGGCACCACCGTGAACAGAATAGAGTCCTTGACTGTTTTTTCAGCATGACTATTGTTGGTATATATAAAGGCTACAGATTTATGAGTGCTGATTTTGTAACTTGAGATGCTGCTGTATTCCTTGATCACTTGTAAGAGTTTCATAGTAGAATCCCTGGTGTTTTCCAGATATACAATTATATCATCTGTGAAGAGTGAAAGTTTGATCTCTTATGACCCTATATGAATATGCTTGATCACCTTTTCTTGCATAATTGCGATGGCTAAGACTTCCATTACAATGTTAAAAAGCAGTGGAGACAATAGGCAATCTTGCCTGGTTCCTGATCTAAGTGGAAATGATTTCAATTTAACTCCATTCAATATGATATTGCCTGTGGCTTTGCTATAGATGACCCTTATCAGTTTAAGAAATGTCCCTTCTATACCAATTTTCTTAAGTTCTGATCATGAAAGGATGCTGGATAATATCAAAAGCTTTTTTTGCATCAATTGAGAGAATCATATGATTTTTGTTTTTTATTTTGTTTATGTGGTTAATTATATTTATAGATTTACATATATTGAACCAGCCATGAGACCCTTGGATAAAACCCACTTGGTCATGGTGTATAATTTGTTTGATGTGTTGCTGGATTCTGTTAGTTTCTTGTTGAATGTTTTTGCATCAACATTCATTAGCGATATTGGTCTATAATTTTCTTGTTGAGTCTTTTTCTGGTTTGGGAATCAAGGTGATGTTTCATAGAATGCTTCAAGGTGATGCTTCATAGAATGCATTGGGTAGTATTCCTTCTTTTTCTATATTTTGGAAAAGGTTGAAAAACGTAGCTACTAGTTCCTCTTTAAAGGTTTAGTAGAATTCTGATGTGAAGCCTTCTCGTCCTGGGCTTTTGTTTTTAGGGGGATTTTGTATAGTTGATGCCATTTCAGAACTTGATATAGGCCTGTTCAACATTTCCACTTTATTCTGGCTACATCTTGGAAGGTGGTATGCTTCCAAGTATGGGTCAATTTCCTTCAGATTTTCATATTTCTGAGTATAAAGTTTCTTTATAATATTGATTAAGGATTTTTTTTTATTTCTGGAGAGTCTGTTGTTATTTCGTCTTTACCATGTCTGACTGATGAAATTAGAGATTTTACTCTTTTTTTCCTGGTTAGGTAAGCCAAAAATTTGTCTATTTTATTGACCTTTTTAAAAAGCCATCTTTTTGATTTATTGATCTGTTGTATAATCCTTTTGTTTTAATTCTTCTCTAATTTTGGTTATTTCTTTTCTTCTGTTGGGTTTCAGATTGGAATGTTCTTCCTCTTCCAGTTGCTTGAGATGTCCCATAAAGTTGTTAACTTCATCTCTTTCTGTTCTCTTGAGGAAGGCTTGCAGTGCTATACATTTCCCTTTTTGGACTACCTTTGCGGTATTGCAGAAGTTCAGATAATTCGTGTCTTCATTGTCGTTCTATTCTGAAAAGTTGGTAATTTCCTTCTTAATCTCATCTCTGACCCAGCTATCATTCAGCATAAGGTTATTTAGCCTCCATGTTTTTGTATGAGTATGAAGATTCCTGTTGTAACTGAGTTCAACTTTTATTCCATGATGGTTCGAGAAGACGCAAGGAACAATTTCTATTGTTTTAAATTTGCTGAAGTTAGACTTCTGACCTAAGATGTGATCAATTTTGTGGTATGTTCTGTAGGCTGATGAGAAGAATGTGCATTCAGTTTTGTTAGGAGGAAACGTTCTGTAGATGTCTAAAATCCAATTGTTGAATGGTTAAGTTTAAGTCTAAAATTTCTTTGCTTAGCTTCTTTTTGGAGGATCTATCCTACACTGCCAAAGGAGTGTTAAAATCTCTGACTAGTAAGGAGCTGGAGGAAATCAAGTTGCTCATGTCTGTTAGAGTCTCTCTTATAAATTGAGGAGCATTGTGGTTGCATGCATAAATGTTAATAATTGAAATCTCATCATGTTGAGTGTTACTCTTACCAAATCTGAAGTGATCATCCTTATCTTTCCTTACTTTTGTTGGTTTAAAGCCTGTTGTATCTGCGAATAAAATTGCAACACCTGCTTTTTTTCTGATTTCCATTTGCCTGAAATATAGATGACCATCCCTTCACCCTGAGACTATATTTATCTTTCAAGGTAAGATGAGATTCTTGTATGTAGCAGATATGTTGCCTGAGTTATTGTATCCAGTGAGTCAACCTGTGCCTCTTTAGAGGACAATTTAAGCTATTCACATTAATTGAGAATATTGATAAGCCTGGTAGAATTTTGGGTATCAAGTTTTTCAAAAGTCCAGTGGAGATTTTTAATCCTTTCGTCACTGTGGAAGTTGGAATTTGATCAAATGTTTCTGAGTGAGCTTACATTTGTGGTGGAGGATTGTGCTGATCACTATGGAGGGTAGGTCTAAGAATCTCCTGGAGAGATGGTTTAGTTATGGCAAATTTCTTCAACATGTGAATGTCATTAAAGTATTTAATTTCTCCATCATAAATGAAATTCAGGTTTGCTGGATGCAGGATCCTGGGTTGAAAGTCATTTTGTTTTAGGAGATTAAAAGTTGATGACCACCCTTTTCTATCTTGAAAGGTTTCAGCAGAGTGATACACAGTCATTCTAATGTTTTTCTCCTTGTAGGTTGTGGTTTTCTTGTGTCAGGCTGCTTACAGAATTTTCTCCTTAATTTAAACTTTGGCAAAGTTAATTATAATGTGCCTAGGAGATGTCTTATTTGGGTTGAGTTGTGCTAGGGTTATAAAACTGTCTACTATCTGAATTTCAGAATCTCTTGGCATGTCTGGGAAGTTCTCCTTCATTATCTCATGAAGAAGAGCATCTGTGCCTTTCAAAGCCACCTCGTGGCCTTCAGGAATTTCTATAATGCGAATATTAGTTTTCTTCAAATTATCCCAAAGCTCTTTGAGATCCCGTTTTGGCCTCCACTTCTCTTCCTTTCTGAGTGTTTGGGAGCATTCAAAAACTTTGTCTTCAATGTCCGAAATTCTTTCTTCTGATTGGTCCATTCTGTTACTGAGCAATTCTACTATATTTCTCTTTGAGGGCTGCAAATTCTTGTCTCAATCTTTGGTGATATCATCTTTGAATTCATTGAATTCTTGAGACAACTTTTGAAATGCTCCTTGAATTTCTAATTCCAACTTTACCTATATTCTATTAATCTTATTTGTGATCCAAATTCTGAATTCGATTTCTGACATCTCAGCCATTTGTTTATGAATGGGATCTTCAGTTGTGTCTGCCATATCATTCCTTGGGGAAGTTGATCTACTCTGGTTATTCTTGCTATCAGAGTTTTCCCACTGATTCTACCCCATGATTATTTTACACCATTTGTCTAGATAAGCAGATAAGGTGAAGTTGTGTTGGTGGGCTCCTGGAGTAGTGATTTACCAGCCCTTTTCCCAAGAAGTGGACCAGTGTCTGTAACTTTTCCCCTAGATCTTTGCCAAGGACCTGTACAGTGCTATAGCCTATGACACTGGGGACCTGCTTGGTGTGGTGGGGCTAAGTGGCTCTGTCTCGTTTTCAGGTGGTTTCTGTCCTACCCTAGTGAATCAGTTACTTTGGGTTGAAGTCTTAGCTGTGGAGAAATACCAGCAATTAAGTCACCCACCCCCGCATGGGCAACAACTGGAAAAGGAAAATCAAACCTTCCCACAACCACTCGCCCAGGGCAACACTTTGGATAGTCCCTGGGTGATTGGCCCAGTTCAGGGGGTCTGAATCAATTGTCCCAGTCAGCACCGGGCTCGGGTGGGAGAATTCAAAAGGTCTCCATCAACTAGACAGCAGGGGTATGCTGGCTGCTCAAGTATAACTCATTCTGGTGCTCCATGAGGTCAGAAGGACCTCCCCTCAACAAATGAATTAGGCTGGGAAGGTTGATGCCTCCTTCCCCACCTTGCAACTCTGTCAAACACAGTCACTGGTAACCCCAGAGGGCTGTGACCCAGTTCCCTCCAATGAGCAGATGCTCCAGGGTTTTGCACCTGCCTCGGCCACAAGGAGATCTATGTCTCTTCAGCCTGGCTGCTGCTCTCTGCCACTATCTGGCAGGGGGAGCAGAGGCCTAACAGCCTCAGGTGCTTAATGGAGGCTGAGGTGGTTCACTCAGTTCCAGCCCTGTCCCTGATTGATGTTGCTGATAGAACAGAACAATTTCACAGAATTTGTTTCTGTCCCAGCTATATTCCCCTTCAGACCAGATGGTATTTGAGTTCACAGAAACTGCGACTCAGCCTTGGTCTGTCCAGAGCTGGCGTATCTGTCTCTGTGTCTTGTCTGCAGTCTGTGTTGGAGTGTGCACAGTTAGAGCTCACACTCAGCTCTCAGTTCCAGCCTCTGCTTGCCTGCCTTTGTCTCAGCTATGGGTTAAGGAAGACTCCACCCTGAGGGCCGAGTGCTCCTTAGGCTCACTAAAGCAATCCTTCTGGCTCAGCCCCACCCTGGGAGTATGCCATCTCTGCTCGTGTGTATTCTAGTCTCCAGCCCTGCCGTGCCCCACACATGCAGATACCACCTCAGGCATACTCTTTACTCACAGTATTTGTGTTTCCATCCCAGATCTGTTCCACAGCGGCTGCTACTGGAGAAGATACCTGGCTTCCTCTGGTTGCCCAGAGAGGCAAGGAGTGTCTTTCCAAAATATCACCAGGAGTGTGAACCCGATTGTTCCCACCACTCCTGCTGCTGCTCTTTGCTGCAGGGCACCACCTCTCCCTCTCCCGTATGGTTCCCTCAGTTCACCATCTTCTCCCTACTCCCAGGCCACAGAATTAGAACAGACCCACAGCAGCTCATGCCTTGTCCACACTTCTTGAGTAAATGCCCACAAATTTGGACTCCATGGGGGACAGGCTTTCAGACCTTGAGGTGAGAGTGGAGGGGAGTGGTGAGAGTTCAGAATTGCAGGTAGAGAATATACACAGTCTTATACAGTCTTATGCCTAATGGGAGATTGCTGTGGCACATTCATAAGTTCTAACTCGGGAAGGAGTTCTGGTTTTTAGAGGGTCTCTCTCATGGGATAAAATAGGAGGGGACCTGAACTCTGCTCACTTGTTTGTATAGAGTTTACTGTGAGCTATTCTCATGGAGGAGGGGGCTCCCATCTGCTTGGCGATGGATTTTGTTTCTATTGTTTGTTTCCTTGGGGTCACAGCTCACCTCAGCAGGGTTGATGTCCGTTCTTAAACCTTCTCTCTTAGCTCAGCTCAAAACCATCATCTTACTTGCTAAATTTCTGTCCTTTAACTCTCCTTCTGGATGGGAGAGCTCTGTGGAAAGTTGGCTCTAGTTGACCATCTTGCCTCCACCCCCTTCTTTTTCATTCTTATTTAAATTTTCCTTCTTGTTTTTTGATTTTTGCTCTTTTGGCAGAGGAAGAGTCTGGCTTTGTTCAGGGTGACTAGAAGCTCCTGCTTTTGAGGAATCCACCCAGGCCAGCTCCTCAAAATCCTTGAGTCACAGCTGTGGCCTTAGCACTGTGCCGATCAATACCATTTCTTCTAGTACTCTCTTTCTGTCCTCCTTCTCTCCTGTTCTTCAATTTTTTTCTTTTGTCCTTCTTCCTTTTTCTCTTTTTCTTTTCCTTTTTTCTTTTCGTCTTTCTTTTCCTCTTGTTTTTCCCTGCTCACTCATTACCTTTCTCTTCCCTTTGCCCTCATACCAAGAAGCCACTTCAATACCTAACTCTGAGACAGGGTAATTTGAAGTGAAGAAGGAAGTGAGAAGAAAAAAGTAGGAGGAGGATATGAACAAGAATAAAGTACACTTGAAGAGGAACCAACAGAAAAATTCAGGCAATGTGAAAAAACAGAGCAATTCCTCCAAGGGACCACTAGGCAGCTACTACAGAAGACTCCATCTAATAAAGAATTAATGGATTTGACAGAAATGGAATTTAAAATATGGATGATAAAGACAATAAAGGGAATGGATAAGAAAAATGGAAAGAGAGAGACAAAAGACAGATGAGAGATATGTAGAATGTGGAAATGATATGGCAGAGCTTAAGGAAATGAAGGGAAGGATCATGGAATGTAAAGATGCAGTAGGCAGTATCAAAAATAGATCAGACCATGGAGAAGAAAAACCTTCAGAGCTAGAGGATAAGGTATTCTAATTATCCCAGGTAGTTAAAGAGGCAGAAAAGTAGAGAGAGAGAGAGAGCAGAAGAGATGCTTAGAGAACTACTAGACCTTGTAAAGCATTCAAATCCATACGGATGATAGGGATCCCTAAAGGGAAAGAGAAACATACCAACAGAATGTAAGCCCTACTGTAGACTATCACAAATGAAAACTTCTCAAGTTTTACAAAAGATCCCAACCCACTCATTTTAGATGGATATCGAACCATGGGGCAACTCAACTCAAACAGAGCTTCTCCAAAACACATTATAATGAACCTGTCTAAAGTCCAGAAGAAAGAGAAAATTCTTCAGGCAGCCAGGAATAGGCACCAACTGATCTATAGGGTCAGAGCCATTAGGATCACATCAGATTTTTCAACTGAAATTTTCCAAGTAAGAAGAGAGTGGTCATTCACCTTCAACATTCTTAAACAAAACAATTTTCAGGCCAGAATTCTGTATCCTGCTAAACTTCAAAGCTGATGAAGCAATCAAATATTTTTCAGAGAGACAAAACAATGAGGAAATTTGACACAAGAAGACCAACTTTACAGGAAATACTTACACCTAGTCTCAACATTGAACATCACAATGGACTACCAGGAAAATAAATACCCAGAAGCTAAAGGTCAAAACTAAGAGTCCCCAATGGCAGAAAACATAAAACT
Organism: Arctocebus calabarensis; assembly: GCA_963573935.1. Lineage (NCBI taxonomy): Eukaryota > Metazoa > Chordata > Mammalia > Primates > Lorisidae > Arctocebus > Arctocebus calabarensis. The sequence continues at coordinate 28,368 of CAUYON010172168.1, forward strand.
ACACAACTGACCTTCATAAAGTAAGAGGAATAGAATTCCACCACACTTATCAATTCTCTCAATAAGTGTCAATGGATTGAATCCCACCTAGAGGCACAAGCTGGCTGATTGGACAAAAAAAAAGCACAAGTCATCCCTATGCTGTCTCCAGGAAATGCACCTAGCCTTGAAGGACAAATCAAGGCTCAGGGTTAAGGAATACAAAACAATATTTTGAGCAAATGGAAATTAGAAGAAAGGAGGGGCTGAAATTTCGTTCTCAGATATGAACAGATTTAAAGCAACTAATGTTAAGAAAGACACAGACAGTTCACACTGGTCAAGGTAATAATACAACAAGAAGACATTTAAATTTGAAATATTTATGCACCCAACATAAAAGATCCCATGTCTATGAAACAGAGCTTGATTGGTCTGAGCAATATGATATCCCATAACAACATAATAGCTGAGGACTATAACATCCCTCTGAGAGAACTGGAAATATCCTCTAAACAGAAACTAAACAAAGATACAAAGGACTTAAATGTGACTGTAGAACAAATGGTATTAATACACCTACCTTCTGAAAGCTGAAGAATGTACAATTTTCTCATCAGACCATGGACTATACTCCAAAAGAGATCACATCGTAGGATACAAATCAAACCTCAGCAAATTAAGAGAATAGAAATTATACCTATCTCTTCTCAAATCACAAGGCAATAAAGGTGGAACTCAACTCCAACAAAAAGTTTCAACCCACACAAAGGTATGGAACTGAAACATATATATATATATATATTTTTTTTTTTGTAGAGACAGAGTCTCACTTTATTGCCCTCCGTAGAGTGCCCTGGCATCACACAGCTCACAGCAATCTCCAACTCCAGGATTTAAGCGATTCTCTTGCCTCAGCCTCCTGAGTAACTGGGACTATAGGCACCCGCCACAATGCCTGGCTATTTTTCTGTTTTGCAATTCGGTCAAGGCCAGGTTTGAACCTGCCACCTTCAGTATTTGGGACCGGCACCCTACACGATGAGCCACAGGCACCGCCCAAAATTAAACAATCTTATACTGAATGACAATTCGGTTCAGGAAGAGATACGAGTGAAAATTCTTGAATTCTTCAAACATAACAACAATGAAAACATGAGTTACCGAACCTGTGGGATAAAACAAAAGCAATCTTAAGAGGGAAATTTATCATATTAGATGCCTACATTCGAAAAACAGAGAGCACATTGACAAACTCACAAACCATATTGTGGAATTGGAAAAAGAAAAACAATCTAATCCCAAACCCATCAAAAGAAAAGAAATAACCAAAATTAAATCAGAGATTAATGAAATTACAAGCAAAAGAATCATTCAGAAAATTAACAAAACAAAAAGCTGTTTTTGTAAAATAATATGTATACTCAAAAAACCTTTGGCAAGATTAACTAGGAACAGATGAGTAAAATCTGTAATAACCTCATTCAGAAATGATAAAGGGGAAATAACAACAGATGCCACAGGGATATAAGAGCTTATCTCTGAATACTACAAGAAACTCGGGTGGAGGAGCCAAGATGGCGGTCTGTAGCCAGCTTTCCACAGAGGCTCCCCTCCAGAAGGAGAGTTAAAGGACAGAAATTTATCAAGTAAAGCCAATGGTTCGTATCTGAGCCAAAAGAGGTCGAAGAACGCACATCAACCCTGCTGGAGTGACCTGTGACCCCAAGGATACAAACAAAGGTACAGAACACATTGCCAAGTGGACAGGAGTTCCCTCCCCCATGAGAACAGCTTGCAGTATACTCCATACCTCCATACAAACAAGCAAGTGGAGTTGTGATGTCCTCTCACTCTACCACATGGGAGAGACCCTCTAAAAACCAGACTGCCTTCACCTACTAGGGTGCCATGGCACTCTCCTGCCAGGCATAAAACTGTATAAAACTGTATATATTTTCTACCTGCAAGTTTGAACTTCCAGTACTCCCCTCCACTCCCCAATGGAGTCCAGATTCTTGGACATTTTCTTGAGGGTTGTGGATGGGGCATGGACTGTTGCTGATTTGTGCTAATTTTCCAGCTCAGGAGTGGTGAGAAGAAAGTGAGCTGAGAGGAGGCCAAGCTTGAGAGGCGGACCCCTGAGGCACGGAGCGGCAGCCGCAGTGACAGTGGTGGAAACAATAGCAGTGGGCTCACACCCCTAGGGATGCTTTGGGGAGACACTCCCAGTCACTCGGGTCAGCCAGGGGAAGCCAGGCAGCTTCTCTGGTGGCAGCCACAGGCAGAGCAGACCTGTGGCAGAGGCGCAGGACTCGGGAGTGAAGGTTATGCCTGAGGCGGTACAGGCTGGGGTGAGCTTCGGGATTAGAATACATGCGCTGAGAAAGCCGGGCACAGGCTGCTTTACTCTGCTTCAGACACACCTGGCCCTCAGGGGATGAAAGCTGAGACAAAGGGCTGGAACTCACAGACTGAGTCAGACCTATTTGCAGCCCAACTTCTGATCCACAAAGGAAAAATTCTGTGAACTTGTTCTGTTCTATCAGCAACATCAATCAGGGACAGGGCTGGAACCGAGTGAATTGCCCCAGCCCCTATCAAGTACCCAGGTTGTCAGGCCTCACCTCCCCCTGCCAAACAGTGACAGAGATGGGTGGACTGGCTTAGGAGCCACAGACTCCCCTGTGACCCAGGCAGGTGAAAACCTCTGGAGCATCTGCTCATTGGAGGGAACTAGATCACAGCTCTGCAGGGTTACCAGAGACTTGGTGTGACAGAGGGGCAAGGTGGGGAAGGAGGCATCAACCTTCCCAGACTAATTTACTTGCTGGGGGGCCCTCCTGAGCTCACAGAGCACTGGAGCAAGTTATACCAAAGCTGCCAGCAGACTCCTGCTCTCTAGTTGGCAGAGACTTTTCAACTTTTTTATTTGAGGTTGGTGCTGGCTGGGACAAATGATTGGGACCTCTTCAACTGGGCCAATCACCCGAGGACTCTCAAAAGTGGTGCCTTGGGTGTGTGGTAGTGGGAAGGTTTGAGTTTCCTTTTCCAATTGTTGTCTTTTTCCTCTTTCCCATTGTCACCACTTTGTGGTGACCTAACTGCTGGTATATCTCCACAGCTCAGACTCCCAACACAGAGTAACTGATTCTCTAGGGTAAGACACAGACCAGCTGAAAATAAGACAGAGCCACTTAACGCCACCACACCAAGAAAGCTCCCAGTTTTGCAGGCAGTAGCACTGTACAGGTTCTTGGCAAAACTCTAGGTACAGACACCAGTCCCAGCTTTCAGGCAAAGGACTGGTCAATCACTACTCCTAGAACCCCTAACCCAACTTATCCTTATCTACTCATCCAGCCAAACATTGCAAAATAATCATGGGGTGGAATGAGTGGAAAAGCTCTGGAAACATGAACAATCAGAGTAGATCAAACCCCCCCCAAGGAACAATTTGGTGGACATAAATGACGAGCCTATGCATAAACAGGTGGCTGAGATGTCAGAAATCGAATTCAGAATTTGGATTGCAAGCACGATCAATAAAATAGAGGAAAAGTTTGGATTAGAAATTCTGGGAGCATTTCAAAAATTGTCTCAAGAATTCAAGGAATTCAAAGACCAAATGACTAAAGATTTTGACACATTGAGACAAGAAGTTGCAGCCCTTAAAGATCTGAGAAACACAGTAGAATCCCTCAGTAACAGAATGGAACAAGCAGAAGAAAGGATTTCTGACATGGAAGACAAAGCTTTTGAACGCTCCCAAACCTACAAAGAGAAAGATAAATGGAAGGCAAAAACAGATCATTCTCTCAGACAGCTCTGGGATAACTCGAAGAAAACCAATATTCTCCTTAAAGGGATACCTGAAAATGATGAAGTGGCATCACAAGGCACAGAGTCTCCTCTTTCTGAGATGATGAAAGAGAATTTTCCAGACATGCCAAGAGATTCTGA
>CAUYON010172169.1:0-15080 GCA_963573935.1 Arctocebus calabarensis
CCCTCCCTTGCCCTTTTCCCCACATTCTTGTGCTATAATTGGGTATTAGCCTTCATATGAAAGCTATAAATTAGCTTCATATTAGGGCTGAGTACATTGGATACTTTTTCTTCCATTCTTGAGATACTTTGCTAAGAAGAATATGTTCCAGCTCCATTCATGTATGAGTCTCATTTCTTGACCTGCCCATTACATAGTGTTGTGTCAGTAGATTCAATTAAACACAAACCAAGAATGTTTTTAAAAACAATAACAAATAATAAAAATACAAAACCAATACATGGATTCAGAGAATCTTTGATTAAAAAAATACATCATAACAACTATGCAAGACATTGTGTATAGGTCCTATGCAAATCTTTGCTATAGGATTTTCTTAGAACGGTAGCATTTCACATTCCCATGAAGGAGTTTGGGCTGCTCTACATTTTTGCCAACATTTGTATTGTCAGTCTTTTTGGTTTTAGACAGTCTAGCATGTAAAGAGTTATAACTCACTGTGATTTTATTTTGCATTTCTCTAACAACTAATAATGTTGAGAAACTTTCCGTGTTTAGTGGACATTCATATATCTTCAGTTGCAGAGTGTCTATTCAAACATTTTGCCATTTTTAATCTGACAGTCTTTATCTTATTGAGTTGAGTTCTTTCATGAAATTCTTTCTGGTGAATATTTGATCTCCTAGGCTTGCCATTTCATTTCCATATGGTATAAATTTTATGAAGTTTGTGGTCATTAATTTCTGTACCTACTTAAGAAATCTTTGCTTATCCCAAGCCACAAAAATAGTTCTTTTAATGTTTTCTTCTAAAATCTCTAGTGTTAGCTTTTATGTTTAGGTCTAGCATACTTTTGAATTAATGTTTGTGTATGGTGTGGGGTCAGGAGTAGATATTTTTTACCTTTCTTTGTCCAGTTGTAGCATGGTTTAAAAGGCTTTCCTCACTGAATTGCTTTCATTGCCCTGGTTCTATTAATGTGGGTCTGTCTTTGGACTCTCTGCTTGTTCCACTGGTCTTTTTGTCTGTCTTTATGCCAATACCACACTGTATCTAACACTGCTTTACATGAGGTCTCAGTGTCAGGAAACATCAGTCTTACCAACTTACATTTGAATCTTATTCCACTTGTTATCTATTTCCTAGTATTTATCATTTGTTCCTTTCTTTCTTCATTTCTCTAACTTTCACTGAGTTTCTAGTATATGCTAGGATTTTGGGATAGATAAGTAAGGGCACAAAACAGATGAAATCTTTACCTTCCCATATCACCCCCCACTCCTGCCTCTTACACTAGGGCTGGGCTGGGAGCAGTGACCAGCTGTGCTCTCTGGCCTCCCTCAACCTCCCCGTCAGCCATGGTCTGTGCTGACAGCCACACATGTGCACACACACACACACACATGCTCAGATCACACCAGCCTGACCACAGGTAGGTCTACCACAGCCCTGTGTGGGCCCCTGCTTTACCCAACAGGGGCGTCAGGGCCCCATGCCTGACTTAGTAGACCCCTGTGGCCTGCTCCAGGCTTGTCCACACTTGGAGTCTCCTAATTCTGCTCTTCCTCCCAGGCCATCTCTTTCTGAGCAGAGCAGGCTTTCCCCAGTGAAATGTCTCACGCTCTATTCCACCATGCTGCTGTGGATTTAGTTCAGCTGGAAAGAAGCCCCCATCACACTCTGCCAAATTGACAACATGTCTGCTGCCCACCCCAGTGGTGATCTATCTCATCCTGGGCGCAAACCTCCAGCCACAGTGATCCCAAGACCTGCGGACTCAGGGGGGGTCTCTGCACCCTGAGGTGTGAGATGACACCTCTCCTCACCTGCAGGTAGCATCATGGGAGTCATTTGTGGCAGGTTTTTGACACTCTCTGTGTTTTTTCTCAGCATTCCCCAACATTTCCTTCTGTGCAGGTTCCATCTGATGCTAACCCCAAATGTCACGCCGCTGCTCAGGTGCTCCCCGAGTGTTCAGTATTTATTGGAGTTAGAAAACATTTCCTTACCGTCCTTCATAGAAGAAGTACATAACACCATATAAAGACAATTTTGGAGAAAAATAATGCCTGATGATTGTGAAAGGAATTTAGAACACATAAAAGACAGAAAAAAGTGACCCCAAACTCCTCCCCCACCTGCAGGATAGGCACCCCTGGGATGTTGGTGAGCCTGTCTCCCCCGCTTTTTTGCCCGTGCTGTGCCCATGACCATGACACTCTCATCCGTGTTCTTCCCTGGCCTGCCTGTGGGGTCAGTTCTCTCACAACTCTTTGTGCCAACTCATCAAGATGCAAGAACTCCCAGTAATTGGCAAAGGCCATTGAATCACCTAATGTGGTTTTCACCCTAGTAAGGTTTTTATGCCTGAAGGTGTTTTATACCTAATTCTGAACTTTTTATGATCCTGTAGATGCCCTGAAAATACATTTTCAATCCTGGTCCCAGGTTTGCTTTAAACCAAGAATATCCTGTGAACTGTGAGTTACCAATTAAGGGTATTTTAGAAAGCTGCAAGTGAAGAGCTGATATCAGATACCACCTGCAAGTGAAAAAAAGACAGTTCCTTTTTTGTTTGCATTTTTGACTTGTTAACCCCAAAATAAGCATGTGCAAAATGTATGGGAGAAAGGAGAGAAGAGAGAGAGGAGAGAGAGAGGGTGGGAGAGAGAATGTGATCGTGGGCCCCCTGGAAGCTTGCGCAAAGCTGCCCCTCTCCTGATTCCCCAGTGCTTATTTATGTGTAGACAAGAGTCTGCAATTGGGCTGGGAATACAGTGAGAGAAGTGAGGTGCTAGCCTGGGGCAGAAAATATAGGGAGATACCTGGTGAATAATATTTCCATGTAATATTTTTTAAAGTCAGAATTAGTGCAAAAAGTCCATGATGAGCAAAATATCAAAATTGTAGGTGACAGGATCAGAAAGAAGGCTGTGCCAAGCCACTTGGAAGCTTGAAGCAAAAAGGAAAAAGCAGTATCACTGCTGCTACACTTTCTGCATTAATTCTGATTTTTAAATATTAAATTAAATATTACTTATCTTGATTACCAAATTTTGGAAGCCTCCTTAAATTTTGCAGGTATATCCTTCTCCTCACCAAGTCTAGCCTTTGTCTTTAATTCAGGCTAAACGTATTGCCCTGCTCAGCAGATCCAGGGATTAGTTTCTCCTCCTGGCTTGGAGTCTCAGGAACTCACCCCCTGAGGGTTGTGGGGGGGGGGCTTTCAGGTGGCAGAGATGGGCAGGGCTGGATGATACCCACCTCCAGCAGAAGCACCGATTCTCGATTCTCCATAATCCTAACTACCCTCTCCCAAAACTACACCTGCACACAGCCATTTAGGAAGCCAAAGGAGGTTTCTCTTATATTGAAAACAGGCAGCATGGTATTAATCCCTTACTTATACAGTCACTCTTCTCACAAGGGACGCATTCATTTTTAATGCCAGAAATTAAAACATTCTCTCACAATATAATTTGTGTTCTTGCTTTTTCTCAATGTTGGGCATAATTTCAGAAACTTGGGTATTTGGTCTTAGATGAGCATATCAGATTGTACTCAGATGTCCAGATACTCCACACACTCGGTGCTTCAGAACCTTTTAACAGAACTTTAAGGGCAGCAATAGTGACAGTTCCTAGTGGATGCCAAGGCCCTTTATAGCTCTGAAGTTCAGTGTTTTTGCATCCATGGGGTGGGGGGGAGCCTCCTGCTCCCATGACACTTGGTTACCCCCTCAAAGGTGCATGTGTCAATATTATCTTTCAGAGGTTCTCAGGAGCAAATTTTAGCACTATTGTTTTCTGAAGATTAGAGGTCTGTTTCAAATATGGAGAGTTAAAGTAGCAAAATTTGTCAATTTTCTAATACAGAGTGAATTTGATGTTACCTCTATCATGTGGACCTGAAGGAATTTCCTTTTTCTGTAAGCATGTTCTCCTGAGTGATAGCAGGGAGGCGGTGGGGCAGATGACCCACATGGTGCAGGAGCCCGTGAAAGTCATGGCCATGTCATATGGCTCCGGACGACTCCCACAATTCCCTCCCTGAGAGAGGCACTTTCCCAAACCCGGTCATATGAACAGCACAGGACAGTGTGCATGGAGCCTGGCATCGGAGGGAGATTGTCAGAGCTGCCTCCCACCAGCCAGTGAGAAGGGTAGGCCTCTGCCCCGTGAGGACGCTTGGGCCCCACCATCCCTCAGAGCTGATCTGTTTGGCATCACTAAAGCTCTGTGGCCTGTGGGCACCTGCTTGCATCCTACGTATTTATCTAGTCTAATTCTGTGCCCGACCTGCCAGATGCTGGGGCCAGAGACTGGTGAGAATGGCCCAGTGCTAGGAGGAGTGCTACCTTGGCCCCACCTGGACACAGTGTGAGGATGGGGGGTCTCCAGGGGAGAAGCATGGTCTGCACTAGGGAGGGTCAATGGGTGTGACCCAGAAGAAAAGGGTTCTAGGTAGAGGGACAAGGACAAGGAACAGAGAAGGAACAGTCGCTCCTTTCTCTGTGTCCTCTTGGCCTGGAATGATGCCTCTCCCTGGGAGGCATGTTTAAGCTTTTGCTGAATGAAACAAAGCAAAAACTCTGTATGTAGAATCTGAACTGTCAGCTTTCAAGTTTTTTTTTTTTTCTTTTAGAGAAGGGAAATCAGAATCTCGTTTTGATAAGCTGAAAATGCTGCCAGCAGCCGGGCACCTGCACTCACCTTCTACCGGGGTGCCTTCCCCTAGCAAGGTGTCCTTTCTTCTCAGACCCTCACTCAAATTTAGGCAAGAATAGTTTTTGTCAGTGGTCTGCAGCCCACATCTTTATAAACATTGCCCCAAGGGATACATTTATAATGGCAAGGAAAGAATTCAAATTTCCTTCTGGCATGGAAGTTTTTGCTTGCACCCACCTCTTCCTGCCCCCTTGGGATCAGACTACATACTATGGACACACTCCCTACTCAGGCCTTGCATTTTCATGGAAAATAAGTAATTCCAGGTAGGAGTTATATCCCCCAGTTTGGGTATAAATTCCACTTTGTGCACCTGCTCCTGGGTGCTCAGAGCCCAGCAGTGGATACAAGATAGGATTTGTAACCATGCTGGGCATCCATGACCTCTGCCTTCATTTCTACATGGAGCCGCCTCTGCCATGTTGCTGCCCAAAGCAAGCCCTGGGCCCGTGTCTGGGCAACCCCATCTGCCATCTGCATCTCCTCAAATCCAGGAGGCCTAGAAGAAACCATTTTATTTCTCTAAGACTTTACATTTCCCAACTGTATGGTGAGGATAATATCACACATCTTTAGAGTTTTATGTTTTGAATGAATTAATAGAAGTCAACACACTTTGAAAGCTGTAGAATACTCTGCCTCTGCCCACATTGTGTTCTGTTATTGCTTTCTGCACCTAGACACCCTTGCACCCTTCCTCAGTCATCCTGGCCAATGCCACTTTAGTCACACGTGCAGAGGCAGGAAGAACTCCTCCACCGACAATTGCTTGACTCATGGAAGAAAACTAAGAGTCACATAAAAGTCTGACTTATGTTTGTTTAGTGTTCCTATGTATAGAGAGAAAGAGAGACATGGCTGAGGGCTGTGACAGGTGACTCAGAGAGCCTGAGCACTTGGCCCCGATAAAATTACTGCCCCCACTTTGTCCACCCAATAAATTCACGTGTACTCCTCAAGTTCAGGCTCTCCTGAGGTCACCGTCTCTATGTGGCCTTCCTGAAGGAGGCTTTCACCACTGTCTCTGTCATGGCCCCTGGCTACTGTCACTGTTGCAGCAGCCAATGAATCCATATCAGGTATACAGGGGACCCCAAACTACAGCCTTCGCCACAACTGCTGAGGACCAGCAGGGAACAGCACAGGCTTCAGGTCAAAGGGCTGGTCACACACTTGACAGGTTATGAGGGTGGGGTGGGCCAATGGGATGAGTAAAAACCCCAGAAGTCACCATACATGGAGAAAATGGGAAATTGTAGCTAATTGTACCTTTATCCACAAAGTATTCACTACAAAACAATGCATTTACAAAATATTCTCTATGTAAAATTTTGTAATGAGTTTTCCCATTTTCCCTGTGTATGGTGACTTTCTGGGTGACTGTTGGACACCCCGAGAAGATTCACTTCTTTTGAATAAAAACTCCAAAATGGCATTGTTAGGTTCACTTCTTTTGAATAAAAACTGCAAAATGGCATTGTTAGGTATTCTGTGGTATTCTACGCTTAATCAGTTGAGGAGTTACCAGACTGTTTCCCAAGATGGCTGTGAGATTTTACTTTTCTACTAGTAGGATACTATGCAAAGGTTCTGTGTTATCACATAATTGCCAATATTGTTACTAACTTTTTTCCTAGTCCTCCTGGTGGGTGTAAAGTGACATTGATTTGCATTTCCTTGATAATGAATTGAGGCTGAGCATCTTTACATGTGCTTTTTTGCCATTTGTATACATTCTTTGGAGAAATGTTTATTTGGATGCTTTGTTCATTCTTTAATTGGACTATCTTTCTTTTATTATTGAGTTGGAGGAATTTTTTATATGTTTTGGAAACAAGTCCCTTTTTAGATATGTGATTTGCGATATTTTCTTCCATTCTGTGAGTTTGGGTTGTCTTTTCACTTTCTTTATGGTATCCTTCAAAGCACAAAAGTTTTTAATTTTGATTAACTCCAACATTTTAATTTTTCTTCTTTTGTTTGTTTGGTTGGGTTTATTGCTTGTGCTCTCAGTGTTACAGCTAGATTTGTCAAATCCAAGGTCATGGAGATTTAATATTAGTTTTTCTTCTAAGAGTGCCTTTTACTTTTGGGTGTTTGATCCATGTAAAGTTGATTTTTTATTTTTTCTTTTATTTTTTCTCAAGGTCGCACATATTTATTACTGCACCAGCACATAAACAAAGAGATAACTCTTTATTATGCCAATGAAAGTGTGGCAACTGTCCCACGATGACATATTCAGCTTGATATGGTAAGTACGTGCCATCTCATGTGCAATTCCTTACAGACCCAGTTTGGTTCTTCTCCAGTGTCTCCTATTCAGTTGTACCTATTCGAGTTGTACCTGATTTTATTACTGGTTTTCATTCGAATCCACTGGGGAATGGGACGATTTTGTTTTTGTTTCTTGGCCAAAATCCACTTGATTCTGAAAGTCTTATGAGAGGACATGATGACTCACACTCACCACAATCTAAAGTTGATTTTTTAAATGGTAGAGGTAAGGATCCAACTTCATTCTTTTGCATATGGCTGTCTACTTGTCCTAGTACTGTCTGTTGAAAAGATTATTCTTTTCTCATTGAATGGTCTTGGCAACATTGTCAAAAATCAGTTGACTGTAGGCGTCTAGGTATTTTTTTACTCTCTCGATTATATTTCCTTGACCTAGACATCTGCTCTTAATGCCAGTGTCACACTGTCTTGGTTTCTGCTGCTTTGCAGTAAATTATAATCAGGAAATCTGAGTGCTCTTCACTTGCAAGTCCCTGGAGTTCTCAATTTCTGTAAAGATGTGAGATTCTTATGGTCTTTGAATAGAATCTATACATCAAGTTTTGAAGCATTGTCATCTTAATAATGCTGGTCTTCCAGTCCATAAGCATAGACTATTTTTCAAACTATTTAGGTCTTCTTTAATTTCTTTCAACAATGTTCTGCAGTACATTTCTCATTGGGAGTCTCACTCTTTCCTGCTGGTCCTGCTTAGGAAGCTCTCCCCACCTCCTGGCTGGCTGCTCTTGCCTCTAGGGGAGGGAAGTTAAGGGTCTAGGGCTGGGGAAAGGACACAAGATCCCTTCCTAAGCACATATAGTGATGGGATCCAGTGCTGATCACCCCAGGCCATAGTATCTCTGTCAAGGAGGGGGCTCTCCATGTGGAAACTGACAGCAAGTCCTGGAATGGGTCTGCTGATTGGTCCCAGGGAACCTGGAAGTGCTGGGGGCTGGGTGTCTTCAGGAGTGTGGTGCAGACAATGAACCCTGCAGGCTGGGTGGAGAAGGCAGAGTCCACCACCCCAGAAAGCTCCTTCCACAAGTCTCCTGAGCTTCTCTACAGGATGAGGCTCTGCCTTTGGGGCTGGAGATACAAGGATGAAAGCCATGCACAGCCATGCCCTCAACGAGCACACAGTCAGTGAGGAAGAAAACAAAACAGGCATGGTCAGAAGTAAGAGATGAACAGATGGATGACAGGGAATCGTGTGAGATGGTCAGAGAAGGTCCCAGAGGAAGCATTGCTCAAACAGAGTCTTTAACATGCATTGTGGTGTGACAAAAGGAGGTGTATACATCATAGTGTGCAAAGGCCACGTACAGTGTGGAGAGAACCTGCTGGTGCTGGGAGGTCCACAAACCTGTGCTGGGCACCACGCTGAATATCAGGTATTGACTAAGCTGGGGTGTTCCAGAAGGGTGAGATTGGGAAGGGAGGAGAAAGGAGAGCACCTCGCTTTCAGGCATGAAATGAGGTGGCTTTCACTGTGCCTATGTGTGTGCCTGCTTGGTGTGGCCACAGCAGGTGTCCCCAGTGAAAGGCTGCAGTGAAAAAGAGTAACAGCAAACCTCTTTCTTATCTCAGGAATGCTTCTAATTGTCCTTTCTTTCAATTTTATTTCATATATTTCTTTCTAAGTTCTCTTCTTTCCAGTCACAGATCTTTTTAGAATGTACCAAGAACCACAGACTCTATGGAGCAAAACATATACACATCATATAAATACACGTGCAATTGTTATGCAATTTCAGTAGCTTTGTGGTTTTGCTTAAATGTTATCTATTCACATCAGTCCCAACTAAAAACTAGGCTCTGACACGTTTCTGTGCTCAGTGATCCTCTCAATGGGCATCAGGTGTGTAGCCAGCACCTCACCCCGGCGGGCAGAAGGGCAGACGCACTGATGGCAGAAAACAGGTAGGCGGTCAGTAGAGCCCTGGCTGTTACAAAGCCATGACAATATGCAAATGAAAAGGAAAATGCCTTTCTCAGTAATTTGCTGACCATATTCTTTGCTTTTCATCCAGAACTGGATCTATGCACATGGTCTCCCCATGTTCTGAAAGCATTGCACAGGGGGAGAGCAGTGATTTTCTTAGCTAGCTGGAGTGTACAGGGGCATCTTGCATGATGTTATTTTGCAGCCAACCCAGTGCCTAGAATAAAATCAAGCTGGGAACTGCTGCACTGTCATAACTTTAGGGAGATTCATATTTGGAAGGTTACCCTAATGTCGTGGGGGGATGCAGTTGATATCTGAATGGCTTGGCACCAAGGCATTGACTTTTCTATTGTTTCAATAAGTCCTTTTTCTTGCGTGTGTATTGGGAACCTAGGGTTGGAGTGCTAATGATTCATTTTTAGATTCAACATGCAGGGAGCATTATTTACATCTGCTGCCTTTCTGCTCTGGTATATATCAATATTTATTGCTAATTCTTTGTCAAAATTTGACCTTATTTTTTATAGTCAATCTATGCTTCTTAGAACAATAAATCTTAGTACTCGCCACAGTTTAAATCAATATCTGTTTATTATCTATTTATCATCTGTGAGGCAACCTTTCTACATTTTAGATACTTAGCAACTTAGGTGCCAGATTTCTAAGGACAGAGTTCCACCGAAGTAATCATCATGATTTGAAGGATTTATATTTAAAGTTGGATATAAGAACTGCAATAAAAGCAATTACAACAAAAAAGTCTCATAAAGTGGCTTTGAAGGCCAAAAGAGCCTCCTTAAGCTACAAAATATTTCTAGGTGAAGAGATTTGCAAATTTAAGTATATCCAAACAGTATATTCTTAATATTGGGGTAGAATTCTATTACCCTCTGGAGATGAAGTGACCCCAAATCGTACCTAGCAGAATGCAATGCCAAAATTGGCTTTTCACGTCATAACATTATGGGCTTAGTTACGGGAGTTTTTTAAATCATGGAACCATGAACTATATGAGATGCTGCCACCTGGCAAAGCCATCTGCAGAGACCAGTCAGGTTTCTCCAGATGCTCCAGCCAGGCATGGGCTCAGACCCAACGTCTGTTCTCTGAGTTGTGGATCACCATGAGTAGTCATAGGCACGTCGCATCAGGCTGTGCTGGTGCCTTAGTCCTGCCAACCCTCTCTGTGACTGTGTCCTTGCTGGCTGGAAGTCAGGAGGCGACCCCAGCCCAGCACTGCTCTGGTTCATGGCCCTCCATATCCTCACTGGCAAAATCAGCCTTCTAGGGGCCTCATCTGGCTGTGGGATCCTCTAGTTCTGGGGGCCCTTTCCTATCTCTCAAGAGGATAAATCTACACATCTTGCATGTGCAGGCCCTGCTGGTGATCGGCATGTTGACATGTCAGTGGACTGGGACTGCATTGTTCACGCCTCATTCTCACTCGTAATTCTCAAAAGACTGTTGAATATACTGGGAATCCAATGTCCTGAGATAAGAAGTGGCCAGCCAGGATTGCCCAGCTCTGCTCCTTCCTGCAACCAGGCATCTTTCAATGCTTTAGCCCACTGAGTCACATTTCCTTTGGGTGTGAAACCCAGAGTGGGATGCTTTGTAGGGCCCTCAGTTATATAGTACAAGTGGGGTACACACAGGAAAGGCTACATCAACTGGGGGTAACTTTCCTGAGCCTTGGGGGACCCTGGTCACAAACCTTGGGCTTCTATTGTCTACGGCTATCTATCTGTGAGCAATAAACCTTTTTAGCATAACTTTTTGTGCGTGAATGTTCTACGTCACTGGCTTCTGACCAGTCAGGAACCAGTGCACAGTAAACCTGGTTCACAGACATCAGGTACCACGAGTGCCTGGAGCAAAGCTCTCAAGGGTAGGCATTGTCTTGGGCATTCAGAATGTGTTAACAGTCCACCCAGTCCCTAAGTTCTCTCTCTCTTTTCTCTGCAGTAGCAGAAAGGGTCAGTCAGGGCCCCTAGCTATGTGGCTTTAGTTGAGGTTGACCTGCTTCATGTAGACAATGGTGAGGGGTTCTGGCCCCAGAGTGGCACACATACCAGCAGCTGTCTCTGACCACCTTGCACCCTGCCCTTTGCTCCTCCTGCCTAACTTGCCCTGGCTGGTGGTTAGTCCTCATTCCTTTTAGACATGAATTATTAATTTGGCAGCAAATACAGACTAGGTACCCATCGCAGATGGAGAAAGTGTGGTTTAAAGGTTAAAAAACAAGACTTTTGAACCCTAAAGGCCTGGATCAATTTACTGAAATGCCTCTTGACAGGTTCACTACATTAGGGGCAGTTAACTACTGTACAAGTGTTTTTTTTTTTTTTTTTAGACAGACTCTCATTATGTCACCCTTGGTAGAGTGCCATGGTGTTACAGCTCATGGCAACCTCAAACTCTTGGGCTTAAGTGATTCTCTTGCCTCAGCCTCCCAAGTAGCTGGGACTACAGGCGCCCGCCACAATGCCTGGCTATTTTTTTGTTGTAGTTGTCATTGTTGTTTAGCAGGCCTGGGCCTGATTTGAACCCTCTTGCCCCAGTGTATGTGGCCAGCACATTAACCACTGAGCTATGGGCACTGAGCCAGGACTACAGGTTTTAAGGATGAGATAGTGCATGTTAAATTATTTGCCTAGAATCTAACATGGAGTCCATCCACAATAAATGTTAATGGTCCAGCTCTTCCTCTTTCTCTTTTTTCATTGTTAACATGGTTTTATATTATTTTATAGCCTTACCCTAAGTGCCTAGGGAGTGCAGTAGAAAAATCAAATACAGTTCCTATCCCTGTAGGGTTTAGTTGGGGAGGTAAAACTAACATGGAAGAAATGAGGCCCATTTATATGATAAAATCATGGTCATGGTGGGTCACTCTCAGGAAGGAAACAAGAGAGAACTGGTCACTATTGAACACCTGCTTCTCATTCTGAGTGTTACATCAACAGCCTCCCACATCAGCTCTCAGAAATAAGTCTCCTTCTCTCCTTTTACAGAGGTGGCAGTAGGGGCGTGGTGAGGTGGACCACTTGGCTCAGGCTGCTAATAATTAGGAGCTACACCTGGTTGGGGGGGTGGGCACTAGACAACCTGATTTCTAAGTCAGTATTCTCTCTATTCTTCAGCCTGATCCATGAAGGCTGAAGTGATCAGAAGGTAGTTAGGGGACGAAACTTGAACAAGACCCTAAAACATGACAGCAACTGACAGTCTCACAGGTAAGGAGGAAATTCTGAGAAGACAAACTGCGGGAATGCTGGACCCCAGCTGGGTGGGCATAGGGTGGCAGGCATTTGTGCCAGGCCTCACATGAGTGTGTTGGTCTGGGGGTTTACAAGGGGGAGGTCTACCGAGCCACACTGATTTAATGCAGCAGAGGGAACAAATCAAAACCTTGGTGTTTTCTTTGGAAGAAGGCTTATACATATGAATTGAATTTACTTTGTTGGTATATTGAAACCTTATGAACTGATGGCTATTCCAGAAAAAGAGTTCCAAAATTGATTTGAAGGTTAGACTAGATGCTAGCATGGGTGCATACATTCCCAAGGGGAGTAACTCAAAGTTGACCATAGTGTTATTCAGCAATGAGGAATGTAGCACTTGTTCTAGGATGAGTTCATGAACTTGATCATCACACCTTGTATACACAGTTTTTTCTCTGTATATATCTAGAAGTAGAATTGCTGAGTGTTATGCTACAAGTTCATGTTCATCTTTGGTACATAGTCTCAAACCATTATCTATAGTGATTGTGTCATTACCAATTCCACCAGCAGTGTAACAAGAGTTCTTGTACCTTCATATCCTTACTGACACTCAATATTGTTCTGCCTTTTTTCACTTTATTTATTGCAGTGGTGCCTTCTGGATTTAATTTGCATTAACCTAATGGCTAATGAAGTAATGCACCTCACTTAGGTTTGTTTATTATTTAGATGTACTATGTGCCAAGTACTTTTGCTTATTTTCAATCAATCGGTTTATCCTTCTCTAATTGGCTTGCAAAAGTTCTTTTCCATATTCTGGATATGAGTTCCTTGCCAGCTGTATAAATTGCAGATATCTTCTCCACTGTCTGACTTGCTTTTTAAAATCTTTATGTTCACTTAATGATAGCTTTTAATAAATAAACTATTTTTAATATTAACACATTATCTGTTGGAGATTTTTCTGTATAGTTGGTACTTGTGCCTTTTAAAATTTTTATTAAATCATAGCTGTGTAAATTAATGCAATCATGGGGTACAATGTGATGGTTTCATATACAATCTGAAATATTTTCATCAAATATTTGCTGGTTAACATAGCATTCATGGCATTTTCTTAGTTATTGTGTTAAGACCTTTATATTCTGCATTCAGCATTCAGTAAATTTCACCTGTACCCTTCTAAGATGTACCGCAAGTGTGGTCCCACCAATAACCCACCCTCCATCCATCCTCCACCCTCTCCTCCTCTCCTTTGCCCCTTTCCCCATATTATTATGCTATAATTGGGTTATAGCCTTCATATGAAAGCTATATATTACTTTCATAGTAGGGCTGAGTACATTGGATACTTTTCCTTCCATTCTTGAGATACTTTGCTAAGAAGACTATGTTCCAGCTCCATCCATGTAAACATGAAAAAGGTAAAATCTCCATCTTTCTTTAAGGCTGCAAAATATTCCATGGTATACATATACCACAATTTATTAATCCATTCGTGGGTCAATGAGCACTTGGGCTTCTTTCATGACTTAGCAATTATGAATTGGGCTGCAATAAACATTCTGGTAAAAATATCTTTGTTATAATGTGATTTTTGGTCTTCTGGATATATACCTAGTAGAGGAATTATAGGATCAAATGGCAGGTCTATTTTTAGATCTCTAAGTATTCTCCAAACTTCTTTCCAAAAGGAGTGTATAAGTTTGCATTCCCACCAGCAATGTCGAAGTGTTTCCTTTTCTCTATATCCATGCCATCATCTCTGGTTTTGGGATTTTTTGTGATGTGAGCTAATCTTAATGGAGTTAGATGATATCTCAAAGTAATTTGCATTTCTCTGATGATTAAGGATGATGAGCATTTTTTCATGTGTGTTTATAGGCCATGTATGTGCCTGTCTTCTTCAGAGAAGTTTCTCTTCAGGTCCCTTGCCCACCCTGAAATAGGATCACTTGTTCATTACTTGTTAATACGTTTGAGTTATCTGTGGATTCTGGTTATTAAACCTTTGTCAGGGGCATAACCTACAAATGTCTTCTCCCATTCTGAGGGCTATCTGCTTACTTTACTGTGTTCTTAGCTGTGCAGAAGCTTTTTAGTTTGATCAGGTCCCAGTAGTGTATTTTTGATGCTGCTTCAATTGCCCAGGGAGTCCTCCTCATAAAATATTCACCCAGGCCAATTCCTTCAAGAGTTTTCACTGCACTTTCTTCTAGTATTTTTATAGTTTCATGTCTTAAGTTTAAATCTTTAATCTAATGAGAGTCTATCTTAGTCAATGGGGAAAGGTGTGGGTCCAGTTTCAGTCTTCTACAGGTCGCCAGCCAGTTCACCCAGCACTATTTGTTAAATAGGGAATATTTTCCCCACGAATGTTTTTAATTGGCTTGTCAAAGATCAAATAGCGGTAAGTAGCTGAGTTCATCTCTTGGTTCCCTGTTCTGTTCCATACATCTACTTATCTGTTTTTGTGCCATTACCATGCTGTTTTGATCACTATCGATTTATAGTGTAGTCTCAGGTCTGGTAGCATGATTCCACCTGCTTTGTTTTTATTTGTGAGTAATGTCTTGGCTATTTGAGAGTTTTTCTGACTCCATGTAAAATGAAGTATTATTTTTTCAAGATCTTTAAAGTATGACAATGGAGCCTTACTAGGGATTGCATTAAAATTGTATATTGCTTTGGTTAGTATGGACATTTTTTTTATATAATTTTATTGAATCATAATTCTGTACATTGGTGCAATCTTAGGGCAAGATTCATATACATTCAGAAATGTTTTGATTGTACTGTTACAGATAGCCTTCATGACATTTTCTTGATCACTATATAAAGACATTGATACTCTACATTTAATAAGTTTCCCCAGTACCCTGCTAAGATGCACCGTAGGTGTG
>CAUYON010172170.1:0-10282 GCA_963573935.1 Arctocebus calabarensis
AGAAGAATACAATGGGCTCAGCACCTGTAGCTCAAATGGCTAGGGCACCAGCCACATACACCGGAGCTGTCAGGTTTGAATCCAGCCCGGGCCTGCCAAACAACAATGATAAATGTTGGTGTGGATGTGAAGAAAAGGGAATACTACCCTTTGTTGAAAGGGAACATTCCCATTGCTGGTGGGAATGTACATGAATACATTCCTTTTGGAAGGATGTTTGGAGAATGCTCCGCCAACTAAGCTTTTGTCAATAAGAGCTGCTGAATCTTTTTATCTTATTTCTCAATTGGTTCAGAGTGTAGTCAGAGCAGATGAGACTACTTACTGGGCTCCCTCACAGACCTCAACAACTGTATTACCACAGGTAACTTACAGGGCAATCCAACTGGGAAAGTGCTATGGACATCCCTGTAGACCGTAGAGACCTGTGTCCAGGAAACAGAGCCAAGGCCTGAACTCTCATTTCCTAACTCAAGATACTATACTTTTTTTTCTTAAAACGACTATCCAGCTGGCTGTTTGACCCCTCAGGTTGCTATCTCAAAAACCTTTTTCTCTTTTACAAGTTCAGAGGAGTTGGTGATCATTTTGTCTTTGTCAAGACAAGACACAAAATTCACGCTTCCCATGAGGAGTCTTCTAGGCGTGACCCAAATGAAACCAAAAAGGCTTGTCCCTGGATTCTTACGTTCCTCTGCATTCTCAGAGCAGAGCAAATGCCAAGGAGGAAGTGTGTGTTAGCACCGGGTACACTGGCTATCTGAGTCTTCCTTAATTAAAAGGGGATTTAGGGAATTTATTTTTATCAAGATCTTCTGATGATTCAAAAAACACATTTTTTGAGATAAATGATCATGTTATTGAGAATAATAGGATATGTTATTAAAGGTTCCACAAATATTTAGAGAATGACAAAGAATTTAAATGATACAGGATACAAAATTTCCCTTCCTTTAAAAAATAAAAGCTCAGACTAATTAAATACCTTAAAAGACATCTCAACTATTTCCTTATAATCCTTGCACAGAAATAGTTAGGCACAGAGATGAGACTCTGAAAAGGAAAGGAAATTGTCAACCTCTTCCATGCTTCAATGCTAATTTTAAAGGTGAAGGGAGATTCAAGTGAGATGAACTAGAAAGCATCTTCTCAAAATCATCTTTCTGGATTCATACACTGCAAGAGAAGATGCTAGCAGTCTGTATTCTCAGCCTTTACGGTATTAGTAAGGGTTTGCTGTTGTTCGGGGCTTATCTGCAGGTTGCCATCTCTGTAAATTGTCAAGTCATGTATTTGGGAACAGGAACTGAATTTATAAGTCATCTGTACAAATCAATGCATTTGACCAGCTCGTAAACTTAAGTAAATCACTTATGTATGCCCAACCAGTTAAGGACACATGTAGGACCTATCTTCTGGCCCTGAAAGTTGGAGGTTTTTCATTATATCCCATGATACTTAAGGCAGGAATTAGAAGGATTTTTTTCTCTTTTCTTTTTTTTTCCCTTGACCTTTGTAGATCAGGATCCATATAGCTGAAAAAAATCAGTTATTCTAATATCTGGTAACAAAATTCCTTGTGGTGGCTGCCTTTATTTGGGAAATACCAGTCATCTACTACTAATACTGTAGGCTTTCATAAATAATTTCATGAATACAATTGGTGGGCCCATACCTAGAGTGCATCTTAGAAGGGTACAGGTGAAACTTACTGAATTCAGAATATAAAGGTCTTAACACAATAACTAAGAAAATGCCACAAAGGCTATGTTAACCAGTCTGATGAAAATATTTCAGATTGTTTAAGAAACCAGCACAGTGTTCCCCACGATGGCATTAATATACACAGCTGTAATAACAGTTTAGGCTACCATAAATAATACCACAGACGGGATGGCTTAATAACTGTTTTGGAGGCTGGACATCCGAGCTCAGGGTGCCAGCAGAGTGTGGTTCTGGTGAGGGCTCTCTTTCTGCCTTGAGGATGGCTGCCTTCTCACTGTGACCTCACATAGCCAATGAAGAGAGCATGCAAGCTCTTTGATGTCTCTTTGTTTAAGGGCCCTAACCCCATCATGAGAGCCTCACCCCCATGACCTCAGCTAGCCCTGAGTGTCTTCCAAAGACCCTACCTCCAAGCACCATCACACTGGGGACCTGAGCTTCAGCATTTCAATTTGGGGAGAACACAGTTCAGTCTGTAGCAATGAGGCACTCGGGAGGAGGCTGAGACTCCAAAGGCACCCATGAACCAAGATGTCAAAATGATCATTACAATAGTTTGAGTTTTTTAGTAAGTGATCATTACATCGCTTTAAAGAAGAAAGAAGTGTTCTATATCAGAAAAAAAAACTATCATTTGGTGTTGGTGGTGGTGAGTGAAGGGCAAAAGAAACAAAACAAAACAAAAATGCGAGAAACAAGGAAAGAATTGCCACCAAGGTGACTTGAGGCGGGGGGGGGGAGGGCACTTTCAAGGGAAGAGGTCAGAAGAAAATCTGCAGGTGGGATGCCCAAAGGACAGTGATGCATGAGGAGCCTAACATCAACCCAAAGTCTGTTTACCTCTGCCTCTGCCTCAGAGAAAACTCCGCCTCTGTCCCCCAAGGCCAAGGTGATCTCACCTGACACACGCTGTGCTCGCACAGTGAAGAAGGAGTCTAGTTTTATATCTCAGCCTTCTGAGGAACAGGGATGGATAACAGGCTGAAAAAATTAGCCATTAACTACCCCCATAAGTCCACGAGAATGTAACCCCTCTCCCTGATCCACGGATTTGCACAGAAGTATGGGGCCAATGTTATTTGACCCCCAAGAAGCAGGGAGATCCCAGCTAGCCTGGGTTAAACAGGCAGAAATATTACAGGTATTTACTCAAGGTGGGATTTATTTGAGGACATTATCAAAGTCCATTTTTAGAAGATGTTATAGGAGGAAAGATTCCCCTCAATGACTATTTTAAGGTTCTGTGGAGGCTCTGGCTCCCTGCCGAGCTGCTCCTGGGGGCTGATGTCTCAGCTGTGCTCCCTTTTCTCTTAGTCAGCAAGAAAAGCTCACATATACATGGAGTGTTTTCTTTGTTTGAGGGAGGGAGAAAGAGAAAACTTTTGAGCCAGTCGTCTTTTCTTTCCCATAAGTGATCAAATAGGATCAAATATTATTCAAGTATTTGCAAAACAGTCACACCTCTGAGGTACTCCTGCTGTCCCCCCCACCCCAACTCTGATGAAAGATGACTCAGAATGTAACAAAGTGGGCTCCAGATAAATACTTGCTCCAAGTATTTCAGCTAATGAGAAGGCAGATTTGAGACCCCTTTGCTCAGGGGCTCTGCAGCCTAACTCTCTGGCTGCGCTCTCAGCCTGGGCACTCTGCTCTGTTCCTCCTGCATTGGTGCTCCCGGGGCCCCACACCCTCTCCAGATTTCT
Organism: Arctocebus calabarensis; assembly: GCA_963573935.1. NCBI lineage: Eukaryota > Metazoa > Chordata > Mammalia > Primates > Lorisidae > Arctocebus > Arctocebus calabarensis. Next base: position 3,429 of record CAUYON010172170.1, read on the forward strand.
CATTATTAGAAGCCCCATCCGTCACGTGCGTGCAGCAGCCTCACTCCTGGGGACAGGATGCTCTCTTCACGCCCCACGCTAGCCTCTCCAGCCCCCGTCCCCTGCTCCATGGCAGCCCTGCCTCTCTGCGGGACTCTCTCCTGCTCTGTCATCCTCCTGTGTGGCTGCTGGCAAGGAGCTTCCTTTGATGATTCCACAGACCCCTGACCTCACTTGGACGTCCTCACAACTTAATCAAACATCCTCAGCTCAAGACACAGTCCTGGCTCACAAACTCATTAGATACCCTAAGGGATACAAAGGACTAGGGTTGCCTCCCATGTGACAGAATAATAAAAAGTTTGGTGGGGGAGGGGAATGCTATGTTCTTGCATATGCACCACTAAGAATGCGAGCTTCCTCTTGGAGGGAAGCGGAGAGGGAGGAGTGTGCTAGCCGGGCCCCTCCAGCTCCAGCCAGGACTGGAGAGCTCATACTTTGGGAGCAGAGTGCATAATATAGCCATAAGCTAGATTTCAGCTCTGCCTCACGGAGCTTGACCTTGGGCAGGCCACCTTGTCAGTGTTTATAATTGGTACTCACCTCCTAAGGTCACTGTGAAATTCCCTGACTAAAGAACTCAGCACATAAGCCCCATAAATATGTACAACTGTACTCCATAAGTATATATAATTATTATGTGCCTAAGACATGTTTTAAAAAGAAGCACGTTTAGAAAAAATAAAGTACTTAGCACAGTATGTGACCAAAAGAAGTATGATCTTAAAAAGCGTTCACTATTATTGTTATTTCCAGGGGCCAGCCTCAGTGGAGGGTGAAGCATCTACTGGTCAGCCCACGTTTGTATTCCCACTGTGGTTGCTAAGAGTCCAACAGCCAGGAGTGGATTCTCGCTGTTTAAGATGAGACTGCGTATTTATATACCACTAATTATCAATGCTCCAGTCCTAAGGGCAAAGAATGTTCATAATTACAATGATCATTGAAATAGCTGTTACCCATTTGCTTTGAACTGGGTATTAGGCTGGGCAATTGAAATATAACAATGCCATTTTGGTAAGTGCTATACTCCACATTTTATATAAAAAGGAAATAGAGGGTCTGAAAATGTGTATGACTTGTTTAATGGCTTTGTATAAGTCACAGACCGCACAGTAAATGGCACACCCCAACTGCAGGAGATGGGGAAGCCCCCCAAAACCGACGGTGGGAGGCTGTTACCATCTCTAGGCTTAACAGGGCTGGGTGGGCGTCAGCAGGGAGGAGTGGTGTGATCACACTCCAGGGAGAGGCAGAGACACAGAAGAGAAGCCACCCAACAGGACCTGCTGCCACAGCAGGAAGGCAAAACAGGAACAGGTGATAGCAGTGCCTTGGGCGTAAATAACCCACAGGCCAACCACTCTCTGCTCCCACCTCGGCTGTCCTGCTGGTGACTCCCATGGTGTGTGCCTCTTTCTCCTTCTTATAGAAGAAAGCAACAAGGGGACAAAGCTGGGGTGACGCTGCCAACGAGGTCAGCCCTCCTGGGCACAGAGGAAAGAACACAGAAAGGTGAAGAATAGATGGTGGGCTGGGGGTCCAAATGGATTCCAAACCAATAGTCGCCCAGCTTCCCAGAGGGAAGCCTGGCACCCCATTCCATGTGTTAGTCCGACACCAAGCATAGTATAGGCTGGTTGAGTAAATGAGACACCTTTGGGTGGATTCTCACGATAAAAGCAGTGAAGAAAATTTACAAAATGCTATAAAAGACAGCAAGAGCAACGAAATGAAACTGAGCTTGTGTCCAGGCCCACTACTTAAACACTGCACTGTTGGACAACTTTACTCAGCCTTAACTTCCTCATCTGTGAAACCAGGAGCATCATTGTCCCTTGAGCACAAGTCCATTGTAAGAATTAAGTTAGAAAAAGGACAGAAACTGAAGAGGTCTTCTCACATCCATTACAGGAGCGACTCGGGAGCCAGATGCCCAGCTGAGATCTGGATTCCACCACTTCCTTCTCCTATAATCTTAGACAAGTTAGTTAGTTAAACTCTTGGTTTCTCAGTTTTCTCCTCTGCGAAATAGGATGATAACAAGAGCACGTACCTTACAGGCCTGCTGTGACGATCAGATGACTTCACCTGTGTAAAACACTCAGTAAAGTGGCCCGACACTTACAAGAGCTCAGGAGATATCGCGTGTTTGCACTAAGCACTCAGCACCCTGCCGGTCACACAGTGAGAATAGCCTGGAGCTCACTCCTGGGTGGGGTGGCAGGAATATGGAGCTTTGTGTTCTTGGCTCATTTGTTTTCTCTTTCTTCCAGAACATTTGGACCCTATGTTAAAACCCTGATTCAAAGCTCTCGTCTTTCCTTATTTTCTAGAAGAAAGCAGACAACACCCTAGACCTGGAAAAGGTAGCGATTTTTCTTTCTGAAGTTCTGGATGCAGGCAGGGACTGCCTGGCGTGCGATGTGACTTCAGCTGGATAGCCAATGCTTGCCTTTCTCTTTGCCCCTTTTGCCCAGTGCCCATTTCTTCTTATTCTCTGCTCATTCCCAGACTTATGTCCGCTGCTGTGCTCAGCACCTGAGGACTGCAGGCAAGTCTGTCATCAGCTGCTGCTTTTGAGAAAAACAGATCTGTCATTCTTGTGATGCTTTACTAAGAATAATGTGTTCCACATCCACCCAGGTTAATACAAAGGATGTAAAGTCTTCACCTTTTTTAGTGGCTGAATAGTAGTCCATGGTACATCCTATGTACTCAATTCTGATATGAGGACAATTAAGGTCCTAGTATAAGGTGGGGGGTGGAGGATGGGAAGAGCTGAGAAAGGGAACTGGGGGTCAAGGGTATGGTACACTTTTGGGGGACAGGACACAAGTATAAGTGGGTCCTTATCTAACAAAACCAATCAGTGTAGCCTGGTTCTGTGTATCCTCAATTAGTCCCCAATGAAAAAATAAAGCTCTGTCAAACCACCTGCCCCACCCCCACACTGGCATTCTTTTGGATTACACCTTCTCTACCTGGTTACGCAGTGTTCAATAGATTCAACAAACACTGCCATGTGCTGGAAGCCCTTCAAGGCCCTGGGGTGCAGAAAAGAAAAAGTGGCATCTAAGCAAAGTATATAACAGAGATGACGAGGGCCATGGGGGAGGGGGGGACCATTAAGCAGGGAAAGAGGATGACAGTTTACAGCATGGGGAGGGACTGCAGCTTTAAATAGGGTGGTCTGAGAAGGCCTCCTCAAGAAGGTGAAAAAATACGGAGTGTTTTCACAGATTTCATGAAATCTGAGTGTTTTCATAGATTTTCATGAATGGAAGTTTTAATACTGATTGATGAACCAATGATTAAGTTTCTGACAAGCTATGCATTCAATTGATTTCTGTCCACTGATGTCAGGCACATGTAACAGGAAAGGCTTGAGAATGGCTGTCTAGATATGGGAGCGGGAGGCTGCAAAGATATAAGAGAATGTACAGTCACATGGGGCAGCATACACTTCTGGGGTTCTCAGATCTAGCCCATCAAAAGCTGAGAGGTGCTCTCACAAAGAACAGGGTCACCTTTGGTGTAATTCATGAAATTCGTCCTTCCTGACTATACCTAGGAAATATTAGCTGAATGGAATTGTTAATCCACTATCTGGAATTCTCTGTAGGAGAAAGTCCTGATAAATAAGCCATTACAGAGGCCCCAGCGTCTTTCATTGCCATCTGTAGCTGGACGTCCTTAGTTCAAGGCTATATAGACCCCATTACACTGAAGCCAAAAATTAGCTGAAATCCCAGGAGTTTAACATAGCAAAGGCTTATTTCTTACTGAGGCAACATCGACTCTGGGTCTGGATGTTGTGTGAGGCATCCCAGAGGACAGCTGTCCCCCACAAGATGACACAAGGACTCAGCCGCCTCAGTCTTGTGGCTCCACCAACTCTGCTGGAGGCATCTGCAACTCCGCAGCGGCAGGGGAGACACACACAGAGATCTCCTACCTGCTCCTCTGTGGTCCAGCCAGGAAGTGACGAGCATTTCTCCTGCTCATAGATTCACTGGCCAGGACTACTGACCTCTGAAGGGGAGCTCGTGTGATTACTTGTTTCCAGGAAGGAAAGAGAGCCAGAGACTGAGAGAACCGGCAATGTCTGCCAGAACCACTTGCCTCTACTCCCAGAAATTGCACAAGGCAGTAGAAATGATTTTGCTCCATACACGTAGTGCCAGCCCAGACAGTTCTGTAAAGAATGGCTTAGAGCTGTCTCCCCTGGATGGGTCTGCTGGAGCTCCCTGGACAACTTTAATCCCAGAATAAGACATGACTATAAGCTTCCTGAGAATTCTCTTCAAATCCAGTAAGAGTAATGTTATTTCACAAAGAAATAGACCTTAAAAGTTATCATAAACGGTGGTGCCCATAGCTCAGTGGGTAGGGCTCCAGCCACATACACAGATGCCGGTGGATTCAAGCCCCAGCCTGGGCCTGCTAAACAGCATGCCCACTGCAAACATAAAATAGCTGGGCATTGTGGTGGGCACCTATAGTCCCACCTACTTGGGAGGCTGAGGCAAGAGAATTGCTTAAGCATGAGTTTGAGGTTGCTGTGAGCTGTGACACCACAGCACTCTACCAAGGGTGACATAGTGAGAGTCTGTCTCAAAAAAAAAAAAAGTTATTATAAAGGCCATATAACTGTAGCTTATCAAAACTCATACCAAATTAATATGTAACTTCCTCCCAAGAAATTATTTCATTAGCCTCCCTTAGCAGTGGTAGTGGTCTTGACTCAGCTTTACAAAACAATCACAACCCCTGATTACCTGTATCTAATATTTATGGGGTTCCCACAATTTGCCATGTGTTGAAAGAAGGCCTCTGGAAGTGATTGGCTAAGCGTCCTTTACCAAGTTCATTTTCCCACATTATGACACTATCACTGCCTCCGACTGGTACCTGATGGTCATGGCACTAACATTTGCACTGTGAGCTATTTTTGATGCGTGGAAGGGAGTGCAGAATGACTACAGCAATTCAGTCACCAGTAGTGACAGTTACCTGCCTGCCATATCACCTAAAATGGCACTATGACCACTCACAGCACCTGCCTTCTCCACATTCCTATTGCACATGGAATCCCATTCTGTAGACCCCTCCTACATCAGCGACTCCCACACCAAAGGCCTCTTTCACCAGCTCTACCTCTGTCACTCTTGGGAAGTGCTCTGCAACTACTTAATATTTTCTGATATGTTGACAGCTTCAAGAAGGATTCTTAGGCATTTAAAACAGTCACAAACCAATGCTGTGGGGATGGGGTGGTGGGAGTGGGGGAGTGGTTAGGAACATGTGAAAAACAAACTATTCCTGACTCCCCCCACCCACCATTGGTGTGAGACAGTTACTTAAGAGATCTGCAGAACGAGTTCTGGGGAGATGAAATCATGTGATGACCAACTGTTTGGGTTTTCCCAGGACTGTCCTTGTATTAGATCTGAAAGTCCTACATCCCAGGAAAACCCCCAGTCCTGGGCACACCAGGTTGGTTGGTCACCCTGCACAGACCCACTGAAATTGGGTGGAAGTTTTGGTGTATATGCAAATGTTATTTTCCTAGATAAAGCTCATAAAAAGTGAATAAACCACTGATTGCTGATACCCTGGAAAAGTAAAAGGTTGCAAACCTCACTCTTACAAGTCTACAAATGGCCACATGATTCTGGCTCTATTTGTCTCAGGATTAATCTAAAAATAACACGGCCTGGACAGAGGACTGCATAAAGAAATACACATCGGAGGGAGGAGCCAAGATGGCGGTCTGTAGCCAGCTTTCTGCAGATGCTCCTGTCCAGAAGGAGAGTTAAAGGACAGAAATTTAGTGAGAAAGCCGACGGTTTGGAGCTGAGCCAAGAGACAAGGTCGAGGAACGCACATCAACCCTGCTGGAGCGACCTGCAACCCCAAGGATACAAATAAAAGGTACAGAGCACAACACCAAGCGGACAGGAGTCCCCTCCCCCAAGAGAACAGCTCGCAGTATATGCCATACCTCCATACAAACAAGCGAGCAGAGTTCCACTGTCCTCCCACTCTACCCCACAAGAGACACCCTCTAAAAACCGGACCCCCTTCCCCTGTGCCGCAGCACTCTCCTGCCAGGCATAAAGCTGTATAAAACTGTATATATTCTCTACCTGCAAGTTGGAACTCCCAGCACTCCCCTCCACTCTCACCCTGAGGTTTGGAGGTCTCTCCCCCCACGGAGTCCAGATTCTTGAACACTTTCTCGAGGGGTGTGGACAGGGCATGGGTTGCTACTGGTCTGTGCCATTCTCCCGGCTTGGGAGCGGTGAGAGAGTAAGCCAAAAAGCGGCTGGACGGCTGGCTTTGCTAAATTTCGGCCACACCTGGCCCTCGGGGGATGACAGCAGAGACAAAGGGCTGAAGCTCCCAGATTAAGTCAGGACTATTAGCAGCCCAGTGTCTCCTCCACAGGGCAGAAATTCTGCGAACTTGTTCTGTTCTATCAGCTTTTTCATCTAATTTACATCAATCAGGGACAGGGCTGGAACTAAGTGAATCGCCCCAGCCCCCATCAAGTACCCAGGTTGTTAGGCCTCACCTCCCCCCCTGCCAACACCGACACAACTGGTGGACTGGCTGAGGAGCCACAGAGCCCCATGTGACCTAGGCAGGTGCAAACCTCTAGAGCATCTGCTCATTGGAGTGAACTGGACCACAGCCCTGCAGGGTTACCAGAGACTGGGTGCGACAGAGGGGCAAGGCGGGGAAAGAGGCATCAACCTTCCCAGGCTAATTTACTGGCTTGGGGGGGCCTCCTGAGCCCACAGAACACT
>CAUYON010172171.1:0-10911 GCA_963573935.1 Arctocebus calabarensis
ACCAAAGAAAAGTAAACCTTTTTTGGCTCAGCACCTATGGCTCAACGGGCTAAGGCGCCAGCCACGTACACCTGAGCTGGCGGGTTCGAATCCAGCCCAGGCCTGCCAAACAACAATGACGGCTGCAACCAAAAAATGGCCAGGTGTTGTGGCGGGTGCCTGTAGTCCCAGCTACTTGGGAGGCAGAGGCAGGAGATTCGCTTGAGCCCATGAATTGGAGGTTGCTATGAACTGTAATGCCACAGCACTCTATCCAGGGTGACAGCTTGAGGCTCTGTCTCAAAAAAAAAAAAAAAAAAACAAAGCTTGCACACCCTTAGCATTGCCCAACACTCCTTTTCAAATGGAGAAATGGAGGCCAACGAGGTGAAACGACTTAGGCAAAGCCGTGTGTTGGTTTAGTGTCAGATTCTGGGCCTCATGCTTAGTCCTCAGTGTTCTGCTGTTGCAGTGTTGCCAGCAACTGGCCTGGGAACAGGCCTGACCATCTAACCCTGCCGCCACTGCCTTCTCAAAGTAGGTCTTTTTTTTTTTTTTTTTTTTGAGACAGAGCCTCAAGCTGTCACCCTGGATAGAGTGCTATAGCGTCACAGCTCACAGCAACCTCCAATTCCTGGGCTCAAGCGAGTCTCCTGCCTCCGCCTCCCAAGTAGCTAGGACTACAGACACCCGTCACAACGCCCGGCTATTTCTTTGGTTGCAGCCATCATTGTTGTTTGGCGGGCCCGGGCTGGATTCGAACCCGCCAGCTCAGGTGTACGTGGCTGGCGCCTTCGCCCGTTGAGCCACAGGTGCCGAGCCTCAAAGCAGGTCTTAACAGGAGACTGAAAGCTGGTTTGGAGTACTGGCCTGTGTCTGCTGCTGCTGCTTTATTCTTAGGTGGGAAGTCCTGAGTGGTTTTTTCCTACCTCCCAGCTCCTCCCCAGAGAAAGAAAAAAAAGAGTGAGGCCCACAAAATCCCCATATTGAGACTGCTCTTTCATTCACTTTATTTTATTTTATTATTTTTTTTTTGAGATAATCTCACTTTGTCACCCTGAGTAGAGTGCCATGGCGTCACAGCTCACAGCAACCTCAAACTTTTGGGCTCAAGTAATCCTCTTGCCTCAGCCTTCTGAGTAGCTGGGACTATAGTTGCCCACAACAATGCCTGGCTATTTTTTTTGAGATGGAGTCTCACTCTTGTTTGGGCTGGTTTCAAACTCCTGAGCTCAAGCAATCCACCTGCCTTGCTTCCCAGAGTGCTAGGATTATTATTTTTTTTATTTCAGGTGAATTTGAGGGTACAAAGAATTAGGTTACAATGTTTATTAGGTACAATCCCTGTTGTAGTTGTAGTCCTCCCCCAGGAGGTGTGCCATATACCCCCACATTTTGCTCAATGGGAACAAATTAATCTCCCTCCCTACCTCTCTCTCCTCCTATCTTGAATTGAATTGAGTTTTTTCTCTTGTGTGGGCATTTATTAGATCGTCTACTGGCTTCATATTAGTATTTAGCACATTGGATGCTTGCTTTTTCATTCTTGTGATACTTCACTAAGAATGTGTTTCAATTCCATACAGGTTAATACAAAAGATGTAAAGTCTCCATCTTTTTATGGCTGAATAGTGTTCCTTGGTATACATATATATTCATGGGTCGATGGGCTTTAGGTTGTTTCCACATCTTGGCAACTGTAAATGGAGCTGTGATAAACAATCTAGTACAAATGTCTTTATGATAAAATTATTATTTTTCTTCTGGGTAGATGCCTAGTAATGGGACTGCAGGATCAAATGGGAGATCTATTTTGAGTTCTTTGAGGGACTGCTCTTTTAGAAGGCTTCTCCCTGATGGTGCTGGGCCCTAGAGGACCTCTCCTGCTGCACTCTGACCTTTGCCAGTCTCCGTTCTGCCTCCTCTGGGATTGCTCCCCTCCTGACCTCACTTTCGACTTTCTCCCAATCCTAGGAACCAGAGTCCCTGGTCCTGCCTTTCTGCTCTTGCTCCCCGTCCAGTGGTTTGCAGATCTTGACATTTGCTGTGTGCACCCAACATGGGAACTGCCTGTCTCCTTTCCTGGCCAGCCAGATCTGGACCCAGACACTCAGGAAGCCCCTCAGACACAGGGCCTGTGCCCTACCTTCCCTTGCATCCTCAGCACTATGGGAGGCGTGGTTGTGCACACCCGTGCTGAAGGGATGAATGACCTGCTCTGTCTGGTGCTGCCCACATCCTCAACATAAGAAATTCAAGCAAAGGGAGGTGAAGGTGCTGAGGGGACATTTATAACAAAACATGAAAGAAAGCTTTCCCTTCTACACTACCTGGTGGTACTTCTGTCTTGTATTGAGACCAATTATTTAGATTTGAGGTCAAAATCCCATGAGCAGGATTTGGGCTATGATCTGCCCAGGCCAGAGCAAGGAAAATTGATCTTGAGAATCAGAAAGAAAGTCAAGATCAGGCAGTCTGCTGAGCTAAACCAGGGAGCAAGGCTTTCATTCTTTTCATTCATCCATCCATTCGATAAATATGTACCAAGCACTATCCTGTGTCTGGATCTGTGAAAGGTGCCCCCGAGAGATTCAGCAGTGAATAGGACACCCTCAAGAGTCTGAGGAAGACAAAGTAGGGAACTCGTATATAAATATATATATTTATTTATTTATTTACTCAGATAAGTTCTCACTCTGTCACCTTTGTTATGGGTGCAGTGACTCACTGCAACCTCAAATTCCTGTCTCAATACAACCAATCCTCTTGCCTCAGCCTCCAGGGTCTAGGACTACAGAAGTGTACTACCACACCTAGCCTGATTTTTCTTTTTTTTGTAGAGACAAAGTATTGCTCTTGCTCAGGCTAGTCTTGAACTTCTGGCTTTATGCAATTCTCTTACCTCCACCTCCCAGCATGCTAGGATTGCAGGTATGAGCCAAATGTGCCCAGCTGGGAACCAGTATTTACAACATATTATAATACGTGCTAAACTAATAATAGATTGAGTGCCTGCCATTAGTAGTTATTATTAATAGTGCCTGCCATTAGTAGTTATTATTATATCCATCTTACAGATAAGGAAATGGAAGCACAAAGAGGTTAAGCGACTTGCCCAAGGTCACACAGCCGGGGCAAGTAGCATACTGACAGTTTAAATCCAGGTAGTTTGACTCCAAGGCCTATACTTCCAGCTACTCTGCTGTAGTTCTGCAGGAAAGCGCAGGATATTATCAGAGCACAGAAAGCTGTGCCTGACATGGGAGGATACGAAAGGCTTCCTTGAGGATGTGACATGGAATCAGAGTTCAAAAAGACCAGTCAGAATTAGTTGAGAGCAGAGGGGGGAAGGGGCACTCCAGACTGGGGGAATGGCTTGCACAAAGACTGAAGGCCAGAGGCCATCATGCATTAATTACTATTTTGTGAGCACTGATTGTGTACTTGGGAACATAGGCGCCTTCAGCGATGGTAAATAGTGTAAAATGACTAGCTCAGAGGGGATGAAGAGAAGATTGGAGAGAAGAGCCAGGAGAGCTCAGGAGGCACCAGCTCACAAAGGCCTTTAAAAATCTAGGCTAAGGAGTCAAGATTTTATTCGCAGGACAGTGGGGAGACGCTAAAGCACAAGCAGGAGGGTTTCTCAGTCAGCCTGCACTTCAGAAAGCTTACTCTGAATGACCCTTGAAGAAAGACTGGACTCAAGCAAGATCAGAGGTCATTAAAGTGAGGAGACAACGGTGGCCTGATGTGGGGACTGATTTGATTACTTCACTGCAGGGGAGCTCACCGTCAAAACAGAATATAGGTGGGAACCAAGACACCCACTAAGTGTCAGAGGGTCAAGTGTCAGCACTGTCCCAATGCCAGGCAATTGGCCAAAGTCTAAACAGACAGATAGATGGCAGGAGAAAAGCCCAGCAGAAGTGGGTGGGGATCCAGAAACAGCAAAAAACTAGTCCTCGAAATACTGAATGAAAAAAACAGAGAATTTTGCACTGGCCAACCAGGGACAGGGAAAACAATAGGAAACTAGAAGCAGGAACTTGAGTCCCCAAGGCTGGGAGGCAGGGAAGCAGTGGGGGAATACTCCTCTGTGAGACAGGTTACAGGGCTGCTTTTGTGTTCCCTTTTCTCCACCTCCAGGCACCCTCTCCCCACTCACATGGAGTCTGTTGGTGGAGGGAGGGCCAGTAGTAAAAGGGGAAGTGCAGGAGCTTTGAAGTCCCATACTGAGTGGCCCCTCATTCCTGAGCCACTTACTAGTTCTGTGACTCCAGGCTAGTTACTCAACTTCTCTGAGCCCTGGCTCATTGGTCTGCAAAATGAGGACAAATAGCATCTACTCCCCAGAGATTATCGAACGGGAATAACAATACCTGCTGCTGGGATATTTGTAAGGATGGGGAAGTTAATATGTGAAAGCTCAGGGGCTGACACCAGGGTGGGAGCTCAGGCAAGTCTTCAACCCTTCCCCTTCATCAGGCCCTGGGTTGAGCATTTTCTGTGCTCTGTTATCTCCCTTTTAACAAATCAAGGGATGTATCACCATTCCATTTTGGAGACCAGGACACAGGCTCATATAAAAACTTGTCCAAGATCAAATTGCACTGTTTTCCCAAACAGTAGTTATGTATCTTCTGCACAACTGTTTCTGTATTAACTGACCACCTAGACTATTTATTGCTTAATTCTATTTAAATTAGTCATGCTTTTACTTTAATCAATTTGCCTTTTTTTTCAGAGGCAGGGTCTTGCTTGTTGCCCAGGCTGGAGTGCAGTTGCTATTCAAAGGTGCAGTCGTAGAACACTCACCTGCCTTGAACCCCTGGGCTGAAGTGTTCCTCCTACCTCAGCCTCCAGAGTAGCAGAGACTACAGATGTGTGCAACCACTTCTAACTCCAATTTGCTTTGTATTTCTTTATTTATTCATTTACTTTAGAGACAGAGCCTCAAGCTGTCACCCTGGATAGAGCGCCGTGACATCACAACTCACAGCAACCTCCAATTCCTAGGATCAAGTGAGTCTCCTGCCTCCGCCTCCCAAGTAGCTGGGACTACAGGTGCCCGTCACAATGCCCAGCCATTTTTTGGTTGCAGCCATCATTGTTGTTTAGCGGGCCTGGGCTGGATTTGAACCCGCCAGCTCAGGTGTACGTGGCTAGCGCCTTAGCCCATTGAGCCATAGGCGCCGAGCCTCCCATTTACTTTTTGAAACACCCTTATTGAGGCTCAGCGCCTGTGGCTCAACGGGCTAAGGCGCTAGACATGTACACCTGAGTTGGCGGGTTCGAATCCAGCCCCGGCCCACCAAACAACAATGACGCTGCGGCCAAAAAGTGGCCGGGCATTGTGGTGGGCATCTGTAGTCCTAGTTACTTGGGAGGCAGAGGCAGGATACTCGCTTGAGCCCAGGAATTAGAGGTTGCTGTGAGCTGTGATGTCACGACACTCTATTCAGGGTGACAGCTTGAGGCTCTGTCTCAAAAAAAAACAAAAAAAAAAACCCTTATTGAGATATAATTCACATGCCATCCAATTTATCCATATAAAGCAAACAATTCAATGTTTATTTTTAGTATATTCACAGACTTGTGGAACCATTACTAGAATTAATTTTAGAACATTTTCATAATTAATTTACTTTTTTAAAAATTTTTTCCTTAAATCATAGCTGCGTACATTAATGCAATGGTGGGGTACAGTGTGCTGGTTTTATATACAATTTGAAATATTTTCTTTCTTTTTTTTTTTTTGAGACAGAGCCTCAAGCTGTCACCCTGTGTAGAGTGCAATGACATCACTGCTCACAGCAACCTCCAACTCCTGGGCTCAAGCAATTCTCCTGCCTCCGCCTCCCAAGTAGCTGGGACTACAGGTGCCCGCCACAATGCTCGGCTATTTTTTGGTTGCAGCCATCATTGTTGTTTGGCAGGCCCGGGCTGGATTCGAACCCGCCAGCTCAGGTGTATGTGGCTGGCGCCTTAGCCACTTGAGCTACAGACGCTGAGCCACAGTTTGAAATATTTTCATCAAACAGGTTAGCATAGCCTTCTTGGCATTTTCTTAGTTATTGTGTTAAGACCTTTGTATTCTACATTTAGTAAATTTCACATGTACCCTTGTAAAATGCACTGTAGGTGTGGTCCCACCAGTTACCCTCCCTCCACCATAATCCCCCTCCCCTCCCCTCCTTACCCCCTTAATTAATTTACTTTTAAAGTAAACTGTGCATCCATTCCTACAAATGGAAAACTTGTATTCTTTGCCATAAGTGGAATGCAAAACAAAATTAAGTAAATAAAGGATAGCTAGGCAATCTTCTTATATGCCCCCTACCTAAAGAGCTCCCTGGAAAATACCTGACCTTGAGACTTCTCTTTGCTAAAAAGGAAGGTTAGCAGTTATTAAAGACATACTAGACTATACTTTCCTAGGCATAAACAGAAAAATGAAAAGAGAATTGAAAAGAAAATTACTTTTTTAGCTATGCCATCTGAAATCACCTTGCGTGTACATCCCACACCTGCCTCCTCCACGTAAGGTAAGTGACTTGCCAAACGTCAAACAGTAAGATGGCAGGTAAGACCTAGAATTCAGGCTTCTTTTTTTTTTACTGTGAAGCATAACTCTTTTATTGGTTTGTTTTTCTAACCAGAATGCCATTTTTTTATATATATATATTTTTCCAGTGGTAAGACAGAATTTATTTACAGAAAAGAATACAGAAAACACTAAAGCTCCTGGTAGAGAGAGAGAACTCAAGTGGGGAGAGAAAAGCTCCCTTTGTTTCTCTCCAGTCTTTCCCATATCCCCCTTTAGGCTTTTAGTCTTGGGGTGTATATAGGTGTATGGATTCCTTGGCCAGGAAACAAGGAACACAGTCCCTTCAGCTGGGGGCAAGGTGAATGAATGTATCAATGAACTAACACAGTCCCTTCCCCTGGCAAAGTGAAGGAATGTATCAATGAATGGGCACAGTCCATTCTTGGAATTGAGGCCTAGGAAATTCACATGAAATTGACCTAGGCATAGGAAATGGGGGTTCCACATTTAGTCCTAAGGAGACTCTGTCTTAAAAAAAAAAAAATAGAACAGCTTGTCTCTACTAAAAATAGAAAAGCTTGCCAGATGTTGTAGCAGGCTCCTATAATCCCAGCTACTTGGCAAGGGGCTGTCTTGAGACCATGAGTTTGAGGTTGCTGTGAGCTATGACACCACAGTGCTCTACTGAGGTGACAAAGTAAGATTATGTCTCAAAAAAAAAATAATGATGATAAATTAAAAATTCAGTTGTAGAGTGGTACTGTCCACATTTCAAATGCTCTATAGCCACTCTTGGCTAGTAGCTATCATTTCGGATGGTGAAAATAGAATATATCTATCATGGAAAATTCTACTGGACAAAGACCATTCAGAACAGTGTTGGAAATATAGTAAATCAATAATTGTTGAGTCAGGGGACTTGTTTGTGAATGTCTGTCCCTAGGGACTAAGTTCGACTGATCTCTTTCCTTAGGCCCAGGTTTAATACATACGTGTCTAATAGTTAGCTGGGGCCCCCCATCCCATCCCACCCCAAACCAAGATTATCAACATTTCAGCTAAAATGGAGGACTAAATGAAACATTCCAGATTCAGCATCTTTTTAATGATTATGATTATGAAAAAATGTCCAAATCTATAATATTTTTCTCTTTATTTCAGACAGAACTTGAAGTACATACAACAGGGAAAAAAAGAAAGTGCACAAATCTTCCCTGAATTGGGATTTGACCTCTGCCATCTCACTTGCTGTTTTATTTTAAGTAAAGACGGCATCAGACAGGGCTGGAATTAAGGGGAGGCCAAGGAGGTACATTTTGCACGGACATTTTGCACTGTCTTCATTTAAAATTTTAACTTTTAGGGCTGGGCACCGTGCCTCATACCTGTGATCCTAGCACTCTGGGAAGCCAGCACGGGTGGATTGCTGGAGCTCAGGAGTTTGAGACCAGCCTGAGTCAAGGAAAAAAAAAATAGCCAGGTGTTGTGACCAGTACCTATAGTCCCAGCTACCTGCAGCTACTTGTGAGGTTGAGGCAAAAGGATTACTTGCGCCCATGAGTCCGAGGTTACTGTGAGCTATGACGGCACAGCACTCTCCTGAGGGTGACAAAATGAGACTATGTCTAAAAAAATAAAAGCTTAACTTTCGGAAGGACTTTTTGGTGCTAATTTTGATTTTTTTTTTTTTTCTTTTTGGAGAGACAGAGTCTCACTTTATCGCCCTTGGTAAGGTGCCGTGGCGTCACACAGCTCACAGAAACCTCCAACTCCTGGGCTTAGGCGATTCTCTTTCCTCAGCCTCCCGAGTAACTGGGACTACAGGCACCTGCAATAATTTTGATTTTTTAAAATATTGCACTCATGAGAGAGGAATATAGGTGTGGCTAGAAAAGGGGTTATCATGTTATAGATTCCTGCAGCTGCTGTAACAAATTACCACAATTTCATGGCTTAAAAAACCCACAGATTTATTATTCTATAGGTCTGGAAGTCAATTTCTGGAATAGAAATTGAGAGGGGTGAAAGAGCCCAGTAAACTTTTGTTAAATACAGAGGGTGCCCCCCCAAAATATATACAATCTTTTAAAAAGGAAAAAACTGTAATTTTTTTTAGAGACAAAAGTCTCACTCTGTCGCCCTAGGTAGAGTGCTGTGGCATCATCATAGCTCACAGCAACTTCAAATTCTTGTACTCAAGTGATCCTTTTGCCTCAGCCTTTGGAGTAGTGGGGACTATAGGCACCCACCACGACACCTGGCTAATTTTTCCATTTTAGTAGAGATAGGAATCTCACTCTTGCTCAGTCTGTTCTTAAACTTCTGAGCTCAAGTAATCTACCTGCCTTGGCCTCCCAGAGTGTTAGGATTACAGGTGTGAGACACTGTGCCCAGGTGAAAAAAACTGTATTAAAATTAATGTGTAGTATTAGTGTGTAGTTGTATGTAGTACTCAATATATATTGATAACAGAAGATGAATACAAGTCACATTGAGGACCTCTTACAGAAGACAAAAGTGACTCATTTGTGGTACCCTCAAGAGATCCTGCAAGCTGCCCAGAGTATTAAAAGAGAATTGGTGACTGCAGGTGTTTGGGGAGTGTCTTGTCCAGCCTGGCTGGGGACAAGGATGAGGCAAGGGTTATTGGTTGTCCCAACTGAGACTAGAAAGAAAACTCAGTTTGGAGGCTAAATTCTGTGCCCTTGAAAGATATGTTCAAATCCTAACCCCCAGTACCCATGAATGTGACCTTATTTGGAAAAGAGGGATTGTGGATGCAATTAAGAAGAGATAGGCCAGGCTCTGTGACTCACACCTGTAATCCTAACACTTTAAGAGGCTGAGACAGGGGAATTGCTTGAGGCCAGGAGTTGAGACCAGCCTGAGCAAGAGTGAGACCCCATCTTTACTAACAATAGAAAAAAATTAGGCATTGTGGCATGCACCTGTAGTCCTAACCACTAGAGAGGCTGAAGCAGGAGGATCACTTGAGCCCAGGAGTTTAAGGCTGCAGTGAGCTATGATGACACTACTATATTCCAGCCTGGGCAATAGAGCAAGACCTCATTTCAAAAAAAAAAAGGGGTGGCACTTGTGGCTCAAAGGAGTAAGGCACCAGCCCCATATACCAGAGGTGATGGGTTCAAATCCTGCCCTGGCCAAAAAAAAAAAAACAATAGATATCATAATGGATTAGGGGTTGCCCCCTTACCAATGACAGGTGTTCTTATCCAAGAGAGGAGAGGGAGATTAAACAATAGATATCATAATGGATTAGGGGTTGCCCCCTTACCAATGACAGGTGTTCTTATCCAAGAGAGGAGAGGGAGATTCTGATACAGACACACAGGGAAGAAGGCCACAGAAAACAGAGGGAGACAGAGGGAGAGATTGGAGAGATACAGCTGCAAGCCCAGGAGCACCAGGGATTGCAGCCACTACTAGAAGCTAGAAGAGGCAGGAAAGATCCTCCCCTGGAGCTTCAGAGGGAGGAGGGCTCTGCAGACACCTTGATTTCAGACTTCTGGCCTCCGAGTCATTGCTCAGAGGAGCCATAAATGAGGAGATGTAGATATCTTGGCAGAGCACAGGTTTCTCTACTGCTATCAGTTTCCTGCAGGTCTGCAGAGGCCAGATGCTAAATTCTCTGACTTACACAAGCCTTGTTTTTGGGCCTGGCTTCTGATATCTGCTTCCTGCACCCCTGGGCCTATCTATCTCCCCATCTAAGGGGCCCATCACACCTGGCACCCAGCCTTCCAGAGACACCACAGCCCTTGGCTCACAGCTATAAACTTAGCCTGGGCCTTGAATGTGATCAAGATGATGTCTTGGCAAAGTGGACGAGGGCTGCTGCAGAGCTGGTTATCTGGAGTCAGCTTTCACCCATACAGAAAGGCAGTGAAATAAAAACAATCAGCATGAGACCAGAAATTGTGTCTTTCATTGTGTGTCCTCTATGCCTAGAATACTGACTGGCGCACGCAGTAGGTGCTCCATAAATACTTAGCAAAGAATGATAGAAAGTTGTCTTAAACTACAAGTTGGCCTACCTAAGTGACTTCTTTGCTATGCATGGCATTCTTGATATTTCTCATTAATTGCCCCTATTTTTAAAGAAAGAGATTGCACAGAAAATCGTTATTTTTTTGTACCTTTAAAAACAAGATGGTGGGTGGCACCTGTGGCTCATTGAGTTGGGCGCCAGCCCCATATACCAAGGGTGGCAAGTTTGAACCCAGCCCCGACCAAACTGCTACAAAAAATAGCCAGGCATTGTGGCAGGCGCCTGTAGTCCCAGTTACTCAGGAGGCTGAGGCAAGAGAATCACCTAAGCCTAAGAGTAGGAGGTTGCTGTGAGCTGTGACGCCACGGCACTCTAC
>CAUYON010172173.1:0-19947 GCA_963573935.1 Arctocebus calabarensis
TTTTTTGTAGAGACAGAGTCTCACTTTATCGCCCTGGGTAGAGTGCCGTGGCGTCACACTGCTCACAGCAACCTCCAGCTCTTGGGCTTAAGCGATTCTCTTGCCTCAGCCGCCCTAGTAGCTGGGACTACAGGCGCCCGCCACGGCGCCCGGCTATTTTTTTTGTTTGTTTTGCAGTTCGGCCGAGGCCGGGCTTGAACCCGCCACCTTCGGTATATGGGGCCGGCGCCCTACTCGCTGAGCCACAGAAGCCGCCCCTAGACCCAAGTAATTTTATTTTAAGGTGGTTGCATATTTCATTTGCCTGAGGAACCCCTCTGAAAAATCACAGGACAGTTCGACTATTTGCATCATTTCCCTAAAGTTTTATCACAGTGGCCAATATGTATTAAAAAAGATGATTTATTAGAAAAAAATAGCAAATGTTTATAGTAGGTCAACAACTGATTTAAATTTACTTATTTTCTCAATGTCAATGTGGTAAATATCCCTATTCTCCCGCATCCGATACAGTCCTAGGGTGAAGGTTCTTTTTACACCAGAGAAAACTCCCCTACTCTCTGCCCACAGACTCCCATTGAAAAGCCTACTCGCCTTCTCCTCTGAAGGACCCATTTTGCAGCACCAGGGACAGCAGAGGTAGCAGAAAGAGCTTAGGAGCTCACCTCAACCCTGACAGCTAAGCCCATAACCTTAACAACAAAGCAAGTCTTTCTTCTTGAGACCTTTTAGCCATGTTCATGTCTTAAATGCCTCTGAAGGCTTGAGATGCACGTGGAATTTCAGAAATGGTATCTTCTCAAACTATCACATATAGGCCAGGTGGGTGGCTCAGGCCTGTAGTCCCAGCACTCTGTGAGGCCAAGGCAGGTGGATTGCTTGAGGTCATGAGTTTAAGTCTAGCCTGAGAAAGAGCAAGACTCCATCTCTGAAAAAACTAGCTGGGTATTGTGGTGGACGCCTGAAGTCCCGGCTACTCAGGACACTGAGGCAAGAGGATGGATTGAGCCTAAGAGTTTGAAGTTGCTGTGAGCTATGACACCACAGCACTCTACCAAGGGCAACTGAGTGAGACTCCTTCTCAAATATACACACACACACACAAAATACACTTTTTTGTTTGTTTGTTTTTGAGACAGAGTCTCACTTTGTCGCCCTGGGTAGAGAATCGTAAAATCATAGCTCACAGCAACCTCAAACTCTTGGGCTCAAGTGATTCTCTTGCCTCAGCCTCTCAAGTAGCTGGGACTACAGGTGCCCACCACAATGCCCAGCTAGTTTTAGAGACAGGGTTCTTGCTTTGGCTCAGTCTGATCTCGAACCTGTGAGCTCAGCGATCCACCTTGGCCTATAGCTTCTCTTTTGAAAGACTTCCTCTGTCCCCAGCTGCAGAAGATTCAGAAGTATTTATAATTTGTAAAGGGGCTGACAAACCTCCCCACAACCAAAGTGGCCTTCCTGCCTGTCATTGAGATTGCTGAACATCCTTCCTCTAAGAAGCATGTTTTTATCCTGAGCAAGGATTTTTGGCAGAGTCACATATTTTTACAGAAAGAGAAAACATTATATTGCCATAACAAGATGTTATTCTACCAACAAGTGTTTGTATTGCCTAGAAATACACACATACAACCTTCCACACAAACACAGTTATATTTACTAAAAGGAAAGAATAAGACATTTTTCAAATCATCAGGTAGCATTTATAAAAGTCAACTATAGACTAAGTGAAAAAGAAAACCTTATAAATTACCAAATTCAAAGAACAATCCAGCCTATACTCCTTGACCATAATGCAAAAAATATATAAATCAATAATTAAATTACAAACAAAAAAGACTTGTCAACTTAAAAGAATTCATCCAAATGACTCTCAGGTGATGATCACATTTTTAATTGTAACTTCAGAAAAGTTATTTTTGTATGGGTTTTGGAGGTTAAGGCCTATGTTTCTGATGTAAATTTTTATTTTTATTTTTTTTTGAGACAGAGCCTCAAGCTGTCACCCTGGATAGAGTGCTGTGTCATCACAGCTCACAGCAACCTCCAATTCCTGGGCTCAAGTGAGTCTCCTGCCTCTGCCTCCCAAGCAGCTGGGACTACAGGCTCCTGCCACAACGCTCGGCCATTTTTTGATTGCAACCGTCATTGTTTGGCGAGCCCCGGCTGGATTCCAACCCGCCAGCTCAGGTGTAAGGGGCTGGAGCCTTAGCCCATTGAGCCACAGGCACCAGCCTCTGATGTAAATTTTTAAATGTCAACATTATTTATTATTTACAAAGAAATGTCACTATAGGGGAGGAAAAATATCTTTTCTTTCTACTCGGTGCGGTGCAGGAAGTGTTACACCCCAAAATGTTACTACCTTGGCATACTGAATATTTTAATTTGAAAGAAATTGAGAAAACCCCAGAAGCAGAAAGGTCCCTCTGACCTGCTTCCTCCTTTCCCACTTCTCTTGTTGTTGTAGTTATTGCAGTTGACCCTGGCCAGGTTCGGTGTATGTGGCTGGCACAGAGACCCCTGCGCAACGGGCACCAAGGCATTTTTTTTTTTTTGAGACAGAGTCTCACTATGCCACTATGTTGCCCTCAGCAGAATGCCATAGCCTCATAGCTCACAGCAACCTCGAACTCTTGGCTTCAAAGAGATTCTCTTGCCTCAGCCTCCCAAATAGCTGGGACTACAGGTGCCTGCCACAATGCCCAGCTAGCTATTTTTTTTTTTTTGGAGAGACAGAGTCTCACTTTATCACCCTCAGTAGAGTGCCATGGGCGTCACACAGCTCACAGCAACCTCCAACTCCTGGGCTTCGGCGATTCTCTTGCCTCAGCCTCCCGAGTAGCTGGGACTACAGGTACCCGCCAAAACGCCTGGCTATTTTTCTGTTTTGCAGTTCGGCGGGGTTGGGTTTGAACCCGTCACCTTCAGTATATAGGGCCGGCAACCTACTCAATGAGCCACAGGCGCCACCCCCTCCCCAGGTTTTATAACACGTTTCATGAAAGTAGGACAAAGGGAGAATCAGAGTGAACTTCCTGCTTCCGCCATTTTCTCCAATTCCTTTAACCCCGGATTCTCAACCTGTGGGTCGCGACCGACAGGAACTGTATCACAGGGCCGCGGCATAAGGAAGGTTGAGAATCACTGCTTTAATCCTAAAATATTCAATATGGCAAGACACCCTATTTTGCAGTAGTGTGTCCTGAATCCTATCATCACCACAGCTAGCCATAGACCTTTCCACGATTTAATTATTTCTGCTAAAATTAGTTTTGTTTCCATAGAAATCTCAAACTTCTGACCCTTGAGGAAAGCCTGCAGGAGACATATTACTGCGGTGTTTAGAACACGTCCATGATGAGACTAAAATATAAAATCAGACCCTGTGGTAAGTTTTATTACAAATTTATGGCCTTCTTACAGTGTGTGTTTAAAAGATGAATCCCCAAGTACAGTAACTTTATACTAACTCATACCATTTCTCCCAAATGGCATTCAAGACCGAGAAAATTGCAGACTTGCCTCTAACTTAGTCTAAGATAATTTCCCTAAAGCTTGCTCTTCTCAAAGCCAAGAAACTCATTTAGGTTGTTAATTAAATTTGTCCCCCAAAGATGAAGAAAAGAACGTGAAGTTACAATTTTAAGTATACCCTCCCATGGACTTCCCAATACCTAAACTATTCTAACATTTGTAAAAGATGTATTTACATGTATTTACATGAAGTCATCCAAAACATAAAAGGATTTCTTTTTCTTATTTTGAACAGCTCTCCTGAATTAAAAATAAAATTCTCACAGGAACCATGACGCACCAAAAAAGATGGGAAGAAAACAATGACTCGGGGGTCAGATAAAATCATTCCACGGTCACTTGAAAACTCAGGCATTTTCAACAGGCTGAGAGATTGTTTTCTATAAAGGAAAACATGTGTTATCCATACACATCTTTTCATTAAACCCTGAAGTCCCATCCACAGTATTTGCTGGCTATAAATATTTTACATATGAAAAGAAGGTTGAAAGCCATTGAACTTGAAATTCAGTGTGTGTGCACAGAGATACACGTATAACTTGAAGCAGTATGTAAAATGCTTTTGTGAGTCATGTTCTGTGTTACTTTTTTCAATGTTAAATGATACTGAGTACACGGAGCCACAGTTTCATGCCTGGGTTTATACTTTAACAAGATTTCTCATTTTCCCTGGCCACACACATTAGGAAGAAATTTAATTTGGCCCTGAGGGTTCTAGGCATCAGGCATGAGTGGTTTTATTTACCTCTCCAATGAACTGCACCACCAAAAATTAAATCATCTGCAGATCATTCTATAGGAAAGGACAGAGCCTCTTCATAGATCATGTGGTCGAGGGAAAGACCCACAGGACTTAAAATCAAGATTCTGTGGTTTGATTCCTAATGATCCTAAATGATACACCTCGTCTGGATTAAATGGGAATAGAGATTTTCTTCCCTGTCTGTCCTACAGGTTGAGGTAGGAGAAGAAATGAGAAAATGAATGTTTAACGCTCGTGGGGGACATGATCTCTGCTCGGCGCGGGGGAAGCAATGATGAATAAGCCGTGGGCCTGCCTTGCTGATTGGGAAAGAACTTCCTAAACTGCAAAGCACCATGGAAATGCAGGGCGTGGACCTAAACCCTGCTGCCCCTCCCCCAGTAACAGACGGAGGGTTTGACTGACAGCTTAGATCCCTCCCTGGTTCCCCAACTCAAAGGCTTTTCTCCAAAAAGCCCCAGGGTTCAGAGCCCAATCTCACACCCTCCCTCCACCCTCCCACCCCCACCCCCACCCAGGCAGGTCTCTACCAGGTCAGTACTTTCTCAGGGAAAGCTTCCCTGAATCTCTATTATTTTGCTAAATTGCAACTTTGTAGATTTAGGATTTTTGTCTGTCTGTTGAACAACAGAATCCCATTGTTTTAAACTGGGTGCATGCTGAAGACGGTACCATTTTGACTTTTCTAATAGTTTAGTTTGGAGGTTTCCAAACGTACACAAAAGTAGAGTGAAGGGACTGATTCATGACCCCCAAGTGCCTGCCCGGACCTCCTACCTTTAGCTAAATCCCCTTCCTGCAGCCCTTCCCCCCAGCGTGGGTGACTGTAAAGCACGTCTCAGACTAACACCTCAGGACACCTCTCCTCAGCACATCCTTACAGATCTCTAAATGGCAAAGGCTGTCTTTTAAAAAACAAAATCACAATAGCGACTACTCTGTTCAAAAATACAAATGACAACACCCACCCCCAGCACTTTCTCTCTGCCTCTATTTTCCTCCATTGCTTTATTTCCTTCCGACTGACTGCGTATTTTATTTGTTTATTGTCTCTCTGACCAACTAGAACAGAAGCTCCCTGATGGCAGGTAATTTTGTCTCTTTTGTTCCTTGATGTATTCCCAGCGTTTAGAATTCCATGAAACACTTCGAAGACACTCAATTATCTGCTTCTGAACAAACGCATCCATTCAACTCAAAAGAACAGATTGGATCCATATGATGAAATTAGGATAAAACTCAATCCTGGCCATTAGCATCACTTTCTTCTCAGACAAGCAGAGCAAGGTAGCAGACTGTTCAAATTTGCTCCTTACAAGAAAAACTGAAGTCCTGGACTCCTCTGTCATTACTCAAGGGTATATTCAAGTGACAAGATAAACAAACAATGGAAACAAAACAGAGACCTAGTAATGATTACCACCTTCACAGAACGTTCTACTTTCACACAGAAGTTCTTAGTCTCTGGTAATGCTGGGGAAAAGGGCATTATTTCCAAAACTTGAATTTGTACCTACTAAGTATTAATAGTCCAAGAACAGGCACATGCTAACAGTAAAATTTTCTTTTTCTTTTTTAGAGGGTGAGGTGGGGACAGAGTCTCACTCTGCCACCCTCAGTAGAGTGCTGTGGCATCACAGCTCACAGCAACTTCAAATGCTTGGGCTTAAGCCATTCTCTTGCTTCAGCCTCCCAGTGGCACACACCACAACGTCCGCTATTTTTTTGTTGCAGTTGTCATTCTTGTTTAGCTGGCAGGGCTGGGTTGGAACCTGCCAGCCAGCCTCAGTATATGTGTCTGGCGCCAAAACACTGTGCTACGGGTGCCAAGCCAATAGTAAAATTTTCTGACTCTATCTTGAATTAATATAATCACAACATCTAACTTTTTTTTTTTTTTTTCTGAGACAGAGCCTCAAGCTGTCACCCTGGATAGAGTGCCATGGCATCACAGCTCACAGCAAACTCCAATTCCTGGACTCGAGTGAGTCTCCTGCCTCCACCTCCCAAGTAGCTGGGACTACAGGCACCCGCCACAACGCCCGGCCATTTTTTGGTTGCAGCCGTCATTGTTGTTTGGCAAGCCCAGGCTGGATTCGAACCCGCCAGCTCAGGTGTACGGGGCTGGTGCCTAAGCCTGCTGAGCCACAGGCGCCAAGCCACAACATCTAACTTTTATAGAGCATTTCTTATGCCCAGGCATTTTCAGCATTTTATGCAGTGTATATCCTCATAATGACCCTACAATGGGGGAACAACTATTGTCCCAGTTCACAGATGGGGCTGACTGAGGCAGAGAGGAAGAAAGAGCTCCACACAGCAGAGCAGTGTCGAGCAAGGGCTCGAGCCAGATGCCCGTGCTGGTAAGCAAGGGGTCTGGTAAACAAAGGGTCAAGGCTTAAACCTGAGGTGTTGCCGACCTCGGGACCTGATGTGGGGGCAGTAAAGCCAAACCCAGAAGCCGAGAGTTGCAGCAGGAGACAGAGGCGTTTCTATTGAATGGCACCATGCAAGGAGAACAGGCAGCTGACCTCAAACCCGAACTCCCGGGGCTTACAAGCCAGGGCTTTTAAACCAGGGGTGCGTTTCAGGCAAGGAAAATTGTAAATCCGTCTATAGAGGTTATCTATTGGCCTGACCTAAAAAGGGAGGAGGTCCCTGCAGGAGGGGTCTATGGGTCATGGGTGGATTCAGAGATTCTCAGATTACCAGAAAGGAATGTTAAAAGGGAATGACTCTCTCAGGTCCCTCAGGGGAAATGCAGAACAAAAAATGGCAGTCCGAGTTCAAGTCTTCAGTTCCTCCTTTGGTGTGACCTTTTCTTTTTTTTTTTTATTGAATCATAGCTGTGTATATTAGTTCAACCATGGGTACAGTGTGGGGGCTTCACATGCAATCTGAGATATTTTATCAACCTGATTGACACACCGTTCATGATATTTTCTCGTTTACTATATGAAAACATTTTTGATCCATATTTAGAAGTTTTCTCCTGACCCTTCGGTGTGACCTTTTCTATCCAGCAGAGGTTTCTGAAAAACAACACAAGAACATATGTCAAGATACATCTTTTAGTTTCCAGGGGAACCGAAACTCCTTGGGACTCTGGCTTGCGGGAGGGCCACTGCTATTCCCACTCACTTTTCAAGACCAGCCAGGTGCCTGGAATTTCCCCTAAAGGGAGTCAAGGTTTTCCTTCATTTCCATGCCTGGGGGTGCCCAGCAGGCCCCTAAGCGAGGTCCCCACTCTTTCTAAAGTCCTCAGCCTCTCATGAGGTCAAAAGGCATCTGAGAATGAGGGGGGTGGAGGAGGGGGTCCCCGGGCCCCCTGCTGGAATGCACATGTGGAGGGAGGGCCTTGTCTTGGTGCAGACGGCTGTTAACCAGTGCACTGGACCCGGACCATGTGCACACGGCCTAAAACAGACGGTCAGCACACAAAGGGCAAGCAGGGGAGTCACGGGCCTGCTAGGGTTTGCAATCCAAGGCAAGGGTGTCTTACCCCACTGAGTAAGTTACACAGGGTCATAGAAGACAAAAATAAATCTGTTCTGTTGGCACCTTATTTCTGTTTTATTTATTCAGTTTATTTATCCAAGCTCTCTCCAGCTAACAACTGCCTCCTTTGTCCCAGCTCCACCCTCTTACAGGTTCAGGAATGGCCCCGTGACCCTGAGCCCATCCCCATGCTCCCAACTCCCCATCTCCATCCAACACCAACAGGTCCTAGACTCACCTCACGCCACCAGTGTTCCCACACTGGTCATATGTACAAGCCTCCCTGTCTCTGCACCTCATCCCTCTGACCGTAATGTCCTTTCCCCTCTCCTGCACCTGCTCAAGAACGTGTCTCCCTAAAGGGCACTTTCCCACTCTTCCTCAGATGCATTTAGCCCCCATGTCACCCCCTCTTCTGGGCACCTCCATTCCAGCACTTCTCATACTTCATTCACCAATGGTTTGACTGCTTCCTTGGGTGGAGGCTCCAGAGGGCCAGCTCTCAGTTCTCTCGGCTGACTTACTCGCTAACACCGAAACGATTCAATCTGTGTTCACCAAATTCAAAACAGGCACTTTATTTTCCTTGTGATGTTTAAGTCGTTCTTTTTATTATCTTTCTAGCTAATGTCCCATGTTTAAAACATCATATTTGATAGAAATAAACATTTCCAAGTACAAGTTCATTAACGGTCGATTTCTGGGTGAAACTCAAACTCTCCCCAAAAGGACAGTATGTTAGAAGAGATGGGTTCCAAGGAGCTCTGTTCAGAAGACTGTGCTGTCAATTTCTTCAGTCATGGCGAGGGAGGAACAGAGGTGGTTCCTGGGACAGTTCATGCCAGCTAGAGCTTGACACGCGGGCCCCAGGCAGCACTTGTTTTGCTCAGAGCAATAAAGGAGATTGTCTTTAGATAAAGAAATTTTTCTCTGGCTTAGCTGGGACTCCCTGTACAGACTTCCCTTTTATCTGCCTTCAGAGAATTTTCTTGTCTGGCCTTAAAAACCCCTGGAGATACTTCATAAGACTCAACAGATGGAGGCAAGGTCAGCACATTCCAAACTGATTGAACGAAAAGAACAGATGACGTGCACATTATTTTTGTCAAGACCACGTGTACCTTTTCTCTGCTGAAAGGGTTACCAACTAGGAAAGGTTGGGCCCTTCCTAAAAGCAGAATCCTGCTAATAGTCAACGGAATTAACCATCAGCCAAGGAAGCCAAGATGCTGCTTTCCACGTGATCTTTATACACATCTCACCATGGAGGGGAAAGAAAAAATAACCGCTAAGAACAGTTGTATTGGAGAAATAAGTATCACGTCAAGCAAATATTCAAAACGACTAAGCAGTTTCCACATCTCAAGCATGACATAACATTTTACATTTCCCATCTGATCCTGTCAACTCCTTAGGAGGCAAATGCTCTCTGCTACTCACAGTTAAATAACTAAGTTTACTACTTTCCCATCTCCACCATCGCCTTATGTGAGAGGTTTCTGACTGGACACTGACCACGGGCACTAAGGGTTATGGGGAGGGTGGAAGGCCAGGGTCGGAGGAAGTGGCTTAGGCAGTGACAGGGTTGGAGACTTGCCACGGGGTAAGAACTCAGTAAACGTTTCCTGAATCTATGTCCTGCCCACAGATTCAACAGTACAGTAGTGACTGATCTTAATTATTATAGAACACGAAAGCCCAGGAGTTTTGTTACTATCAGATTACATCAAAAGACTACATAAATGACTGCAAACCTGAGATAGAAGATAACTTGGTTACTAGAACATCGTTTATGGACCCACATATCACCTCGGAGGCACTGACAGTCATTTATGAGTCCCTGATTATACAGTCAATTTGCTACAAGTTGCTGCACAGCTGAATGGCATGGCCCCATCCTTTAGTTATCCAGAGAACAATAGCACTCACAGCCCCCTGGTGTAAACCAGTATTCAGAGATATTCATTTCTTCACCGCCCTTCCCACCGCTCACTGAGTTGCAGGGAGAAGGGAGAACGTAGACTTCTGTAGTGACAGTTACCTGGTTTTTCCACTCCACAGACTAGAGCAGATGGCTCTGCCGCTAGAGAGGGATGAGTGTGAGGATCCCTGGAGCCCAACAGTTTGAGGTTACTGTGAGCTAAGACGCCACAGCACTCGACCAAGGGTGACCAATGAGACTGTCTCAAAAAAAAAGGAAAGGAAATGCTATTCAGTCACCTTGTTTGTTCAACTGCTCTTGAGAAATCTGAGGCCAGTTTGCTCTTGTACTTCGGCCTTTTGGCCTAAAAGCCATGAAGATTTTTGTGTCTCTGTTGAAGTGAATAATTTTATCAGGCTATGCCTCAAAGTTGGTGGTTCCCGGTCAGTGTTCCCAGGTACCTATTAAGTTCTTGTAATATGAAGTCAGTCTTTTTTTTTTTTTTTTGAGACAGAGCCTCAAGCTGTCGCCCTGGGTAGGGTGCCATGGCATCACAGCTCACAGCAACCTCCAACTCCTAGGCTTAAGCAATTCTCCTGCCTCCTCCTCCCAAGTAGCTGGGGTCACAGGTGCCCGCCGCAACACCCGGCCATTTTTTGGTTGCAGCTGTCATTGTTGTTTGGCGGGTCCGGGCTGGATTCGAACCCGCCAGTTCAGGTGTATGTGGCTGGCGCCTTACTTGCTTGAGCCACAGGCGCTGAGCCTGAAGTCAGTTTTCATTTTGTTTCTAAAAAGTTTTCTAGAATCATGGCTTTAAATATTAGTTATGGTCCATTATTTTTATTTTTATATTCCAGGACTCCAATTATACAAAGAATGAATTTTTGTGACTTACCCTCCATTTCAATTACTTGTACCCTAACCCTTTTTATTTCTTTCATTATTTACTTAGCTGTTTCCCTGCTTTTCTTTTTTTTCCCCCTGCTTTTCTTCAATTTCATTTGTTAAATTTTAACTCAAATATATTTTCAGATAGGTACCTAGTGACATCTATGTATTTAATTTTTTTTTTTTTTTGAGACATAGTCTCACTTTGTCACCCTCAGTAGAGTGCCATGGCACCACAGTTCACAGCAAGCTCAAACTCTCAGGCTCAAGTGATTCTCTTGCCTCGACCTCAGAAATAGCTGGAACTACAGGCACCTGCCACGACACCTGGCTATTTTTAGAGGCAAGGGTCTCGCTCTGGCTCAGACTGGTCTCGAACCCGTGAGCTCAAGCAATCCACTGACCTCAGCCTCCCAGACTGCTGGAATTACAGGTGTGCGCCACCATACCTATGCATTTAACTTAGTCTTTATTTCTAATAGTTGATATATTTTTTCTCTTTCCTCAATTCAAGCAATTGCAATTCTATTTCTTTCTAGTTTTGTAGAAAAACCTCTTGTTGCATGGTAAGAATGTCACCGTCTTAGAGAAACTGCCGTGATGACTAATGTTTGACCCCCATATACTAAGATGTCCTACAAAGGTCTTTAGGCAATGCCCATCACACAGATATACCCTCAGGAAGACGCTTAACTAACCTCCCCAGAGGTCACAAGTCTTGGCAAACGAGTCTAAAAACATGACCTGCGGGCACATAGTTGACCCTGACAGCTTGCTGTACGTCAACCATACTTCCTGGAGGGAGAACGTGGGGTCCAATGTCTCAGCCACCTGAGGCGTAGCTTCCGTTCCTAAGTCCCTATTAAATATTTCTTTCTGAGAAACTGGATTTGTCAGCCTCTTTCTTTGGCCTCTCAAATTCCTTGACTTTCAGGGTAGGTTTACACATACCTACTCGCTTCAGAACAGTTTCAGTGCATTTATATTCTAGCTATATTCTTAGTTTTTAAAGTTTGTTTTAAGATGCTTTTTTCATACCATGAAATGCATGTTTGTGGTTATTTCTTTCGGTTTAAAATACGTTTACATTTTTTGCTTCATGTTTGTTGGGTTTTAGACTCGTTTTCAGTTTTATTTATTTATTCAGGGTGGCCCCCGTATTTCTGAAAGTGATTTTATGTTATTCCCTCTTCTATCTTCTATGCAATGTTTATTGACCCCTTTCCCACCCCCACCCACCCCTAAGTCTTTCTTTTTTTTTTTTTTTTTTTTGAGGCCGAGCCTCATGCTGTCACCCTGGATAGAGGGCCGTAGCATCACAACTCACAGCAACCTCCAATTCCTGGGCTCAAGCGAGTCTCCTGCCTCCGCCTCCCAAGTAGCTGGGACTACAGGCACCTACCACAACACCCGGCCATTTTTTGGTTGCAGCCATCATTGTTGTTTGGCAGGCCTGGGCTGGATTCGAACCCACCAGCTCAGTTGTACATGGCTGGCGCCTTAGTCCATTGAGCCACAGGCGCTGAGCCACTTCTAAGTCTTTCAACAGTGCTTCAAAGAAAGCTCTAAGTAAGAAACGGGTGTTCATTTTTCTACATGCAAGTAATCTGAAATTTGTGGTGCCTTCTGTCTCTGAATAATACTAGAGGCATGGGATTTGCGTGGATTTATTTTTTCTTATTAATCTCATTGTTTTTTAGAAAATGTGTGAGAGATTTGAATTTAGACCACCAACATTACCTCAGCTACCCAGAGATTACTGTAATTTATGATTTTAAATGAATAAAAAGCATGCAGTTGTATTATGACTTTCTTTGTAGATAGAAAGTAAAAATCTTGCAACACACAGAACACAATTGAATTTAACAACATCTTCTGAAGAATTATAGAAATCACCATATGTGAATGTTTGTTAATTGCAAATGATAAGAAGGGGGTCGTTTTATTAAGAAAAATAATTTCCTCAACGAATATTAGGTTCAGGTTCAGCGCCTGTGGCTCAACGGGCTAAGACGCCAGCCATGTACCCTTGAACTGGCGGGTTCGAATCCAGCCCGGGCCCGCCAAACAACAATAATGGCTGCAAGCCAAAAAATGGCCAGGCATTGTGGCTGGTGCCTGTAGTCCCAGCTACTTGGGAGGCAGAGGCTGGAGACTCGCTTGAGCCCAGGAATTGGAGGTTGCTGTGAGCTGTGATGCCACAGCACTCTATCCACAGTGACAGCTTGAGGCTCTGTCTCCAAAAAAAGAAAAACAAAGAATATTAGGTTCAAAATGTTAACTAGTATTTAGGAGGCCAGTTTATTCTAACACAAATATATTTGTGTTTCTTTTTACTTCCCTAACATCTTAAACTAGATCATAAAAACAATTCTTTTTTTTTTTTTTTTTTCTTTTTGAAACAAGGTCTTGCTAGATTGCTCGTGCTGGTATCAAACTCCCCCAGGCTTACAGGATCCTCCTGCCTCAGCATTCTGGATGGCTGGAATGACAGGTGGACACTGCAACACTTAGATTTTTCTATTCTTTGTCAAATTCTTGAGGATCTAAATAAACACATTTAGGAATTAAGTAGAGTTAATTTTATTTATTGATTTATTTATTTTCTTTTTGAGAGACAGAGTCTCACTTTTTTTGTCCTCGGTAGAGTGCTGTAGCATCACAGCACACAGCAACCTCCAGCTCTTGGGCTTAAGTGATTCTCTTGCCTCAGCCTCCCAAGTAGCTGGGACCACAGGCACCCACCACAATGCCCGGCTATTTTTTTGTTGCAGTTTGGCCCAGGGCTGGGTTTGAACCCACTACCCTTGGTATATGGGGCCGGCACCCTACTCACTGAGCCATAGGCGCCGCCCCAGTGGAGTTAATTTTACATAAAGTAGTATTGCTTTTGTCTTTGCTCCATGTTTACTGGATACTTGGATGTGAGTTTAATACTTCAGTGCTCAGGGCCACACCTTATGTTCTATAACCAAAAGGGCCAGCCATGTTTGTAAACTAACTGGAGCGTGACACTCAATCCAGCTTTGTAGCAAATCTTTCCCCGTAACTGCAAACCAGATGGAGAGCTTCGCTATTCCATTGTATCTAGCAGCTGTCGTCATTTGGTAGAGCCAAAACCCACAGACTGCTGTGTGCCCCTAGTGACGTAAGGGACTCAGAAATCAGATTTTTCTAAGTTGTTCCCTATTTCCCTTCTAAAGTCTTCCTAAAACATTAACCAGCTTGGTGGCAAACCAAATAAGCAGATACAGGAAAATTCCACCGGAATGTCGCCTTGTATCTATGCAATGCAAAACTTCATTTTACCACATGGTGCACTCACAAATGTTGTATTACATAGTGTGTACACGAATTGGGAATGAAGATCAACGAATTGCCCTCCTATTGAACTTACTGCTCAGGAAAAGACCAGCATATAAAAATTGGCAATGAAACTTCACTGGCCAGAAAGACCTACATATGGTTTGTCTCCTTCTGGTATGTCCTAAATCAGAGCCTTAAAGAGAAATCGATGGAGAGGCGTGACTTAATGCTCTCATTACAGAAGAGAAACGGCAAAACAGATGGTAGAATATAAAGCCATTCCAGCTCTTTATCACTTGGGTTCTTCCAGAATTAAACATTTAGACCACAGTGCTTTTAAAATGTATCCATGAAACAGCAGGAAAACACAAAAGCCATGTCAATTTTTCTGGAATTCAAGACACGGTCATGGAGATGGGATTAGTTTGGACCTCAGTAAAATCAGAGAGTGTGAAGATTGATCTTTTACTACAAAATTAACATGTGACCCAAAGCTCTCTGGTGTTTTCTGGCTCTGAAATGGAAGCTGTTTTTGCAAATAAAGTGTTTTGTTAAGGACGACTGAACCCTCAGCTGGACAGCAATCATTCATTCACGTCATACACACGACCAATTTTTTAAATGCTCACTGTGATAGCAGGAGCCAAGAGCAGCTAAAGATTAAAAAAGAAAACCTATGAAACTCTCAGATTCAATTTCACTGTGAAATTTCATTGTGAAATGTAGTCAGAAATCCATTTGCAGAAAGACGTGAACCAGTAGGACTCCAGCCTCAGCAAAGACTCGGCGATGGCAGTGGGTAGTGGAGAAGGAAAGAGGAAATGGGAGAGCGCAGAAGCACAAAGAGAAACATGGTTTGGGGCACCCTGAATCCCTGCTGTGAGTGAGCCTGGTGACGACTCTGGAAGGACCGATCACACCAGCCTAGCCTTCCCGCACGATCACTGCTGCAATTAATTCACATGGTATTAAATTATTGCTTTCCTTAAGAAGAGCAAGAACCGGTGTTTACCAACGTGAATTGATTTCAAATAAAAATGGAAAATTAGTTCACATGTCAGTCTTAAGGATCATAAAAGTCAGATTTAAACAGAGGCCAATTTAAGAGCTAGGTCCCAACACGGTCATTGCCAAGGACTTCCTCTGTAACAGTGTCAATCAACAAAGAACAGCCTTCCCTCAAGAGACTAAGCAGGAAGAGAATGTTCAGCCCCTCTAACACAACGCTGCCTAACCCTGCTGTTCAGAGAAGGGACAGAGACTCTGAGAGAAACAAACTTTCAGGCACTTGGCACGCGATCCCTCCAGAGTTCAGGAAAAATAAAAAATTAGAATATCCGAAAGGAAATAAAAGTTTAAGTTTTATTACACACTAAGGGACAAGGTAAGATGAATTATGGAATAGACAAAGCGTATATTCTAGGCCCTGGTACTTTTGCTTCCTTCCGTTTAACTAAACCAAACAGACTCTTGAATATGGAACTAGATGCCGGATTTAGAGACAGGAACACACCCCTGCTGCTTCCTAACCATAAATTATTCACCGAGTTACTCAATCTCCTCACTATGTTAGTAAATTATAATCCCAGAAAGAACATAAAACTCATTTATTCTGAATCCTGAACTCTAGCCAGCAGGGTCCTAGACACTGAAGTCTAAAAGATCATCTGTATCCCTGTGTTAGTTGTTGGTTTGGGGGCAAGTTCACACGCGCATGGCTAGAAAGCAATTATATGGCAATATGGAAACAAACGTGAAAAGCAAAAAATTATGATCTATAGTAAAAAAATATATTTTTTGAGACAGAGTCTCACTCTGTCATCCTGGATAGAGGGCTGTGGTGTCATAGCTCACAGCAACCTCAAACTCCTGGGTTCAAGGGATCCTCTTGCCTCAGCCTCCTAGAGAAGCTAGGACTACAGGTGCCCACCACAAGGCCAGAGAAGTTTTTCTATTTTTAGTAGAGATGGGGTCTAGCTCTTGAACTCCTGGGCTCAGGTAACCCACCCACTTCAGCCTCCCAGAGTGCAAGAATTACAGGTGTGAGCCACCACCCTGGGTCTTCATAATCAAATTTAAAGAAATTCAGAGCTTGTACAAGACACATTTAGGAACAGCAGGACTAAGAGTTCAAAGTTGGGAAGTGGGTGCCCTTCCATCCAGAGAACCTCTCAGTCTTCAAGGTGCTCTCAGCTAGCTCTCAATTCTCTTCCCTTAAGTATGAACAACGTTTTTAAGGTGTCCCCTGGATACTCACACAGATGTCAAAATCCTGAACTTCATCAGAGCATTCATGAAGTCTAAAAAGCTATTACGTCTCAGAGGAATGAATCTCTAATTGTAAAATTTCAGAAAAGATTTCAAGATCTTGGGAGCTTGGTGCATGTATGAATACATTCAGAATACCTGTCTTATCATAACTTGTAGATAATTCATGCTTTTACTTACTAATCATAAGACTAACCCTCAAAAGGTTCATTGAGCCTGAAAATCTTCAAAGCAAAGGAGAATCTTCACAGAGGCAGCTGTTTATTTTTTCATTTGCTCATCAAGTTTACCTAAGTGATAAATATTATTTTCTCTTTCCAAATGTCTAACATGATGCGCTCCACATAATTATGTGTTGGATAAAAACTCATTGATTTTCAAACCAATTCAAGCAAGCAATTTCTCCTTCTAACTAATGAACTGAGGCATGAGGCATTGTAGATATAATCCTGAGCTTCTACAGAGATTTTCCCAAGTTTTGTGAAAGAGACATTTTCCAAAATGGTAGTACCAATAGTAGATCAAACAGTTTCATCACCATTCCTGCCCTTAGAATGTTGTTCTATAGAACATTAAGCAGCCTCAATGTACAAGGGGAGAGGTTATACCACAGCGGTTTAAGACAAGGCTTTGGACTTGGAACTATAGGCAAATCTGAACTCTCCCATACAATGGTTACATGACGTTGGTTAAGTCACCTAGCTTTGTTAAACCTCAGTTCCTCTATCTATCAAATAAAACTAATACCCTCTCCTTTTTATGTGCATACTAAGTTTTTCCTTGTTTATCACTTTGCAAACTTTCAGAAATTAGAATCTCCCAAAGCCATTGTAGATTATACCTCACTGAAGTAGGTGCCCAAACACTCATGAAATGAAGCAGCAATAGAGTAACCTAAAAAATTAAGGAATTACTGACTCTTTACACACAATATTTAAACAGCTGCAGTGGGACTTACATAACTGGAAATGGTCTTCAGAAAATCATGATTAAATTTCCCTCGAGGCTCAAATCTAAATTGTTTAGCTCAAATAATAATGGCTCACAAGGGGCTTTAAGTTTTCTGTCACTCAGGCTGGGTGCAGTGGCTCGAACCTGTATTCTTAGCACTCCAGAGGCCAAGGCCGGTGGATTGCTTGAGCTCAGGAGTTTGAGACCAGATGGAGCAAGAGTAAGACCTCATCTCTACTAAAAATAGAAAAACTAGCCAGGTGTTGTGGTAGGTACCCTATAGTCCCAGCTAGTCAGGAGGCTGAGACAAGAGGATTGCTCAAGCCCAAGAGTTTGAGGTTGCTGTGAACTATTCTACTATGGTCAGAATGCCATGGCTCTCTACCCAGGGCAACAGAGTTATTTTCTGTCTCAAAAATATAAATAAATTTTCTGTTACCTAGAAAAGGTGGTATTTGTGCCAATATCAAAACTTTATGATGAGGGCAGCGCCTGTGGTTCAAAGGAGTAGGGCGCCGGCCCCATTTGCCATAGGTGGCAGGTTCAAACCTAGCCCCGGCCAAAACAAACAAACAAACAAACAACAACAAAAAATTATTGTATATTTGGTCAGGTAGAACAATTCATCTCTAACTGGAGGAGATGGTCCCCTGCTCTCTAAGGTAAACCCAAATAAGCCTAGACTTGTTTTTTTGATCTAGCTTTGAAAATATGCAATTGTAGCTTGAAAGCATTCTACAAAGCCTAGTGCTGTCAGTCTTTGTGTGTATTCTGGCTGCCAATTATAGAGTCCAGTCAAGTCAGATACTCCAACAAAAGAGACAAGAAAGTCAGATCCTGGTCCAACCCTCTCCCCCAGCCAGAAGACAGCAGAAGGGAGAATGCACAGCCTGGAGCCAGAAAAACAACCCACCACCCCCTTAATTTTCCAATTTCAACTGCAGAATGTCTGGTGCTTTGAATAAGAATTCAATCACACCTCCTTCTTCTCTCTCAAACCTCACTTTCCTTGCATCTACCTTTATATTAAGTAATAAAATAACCTAAAGATCTGTGCAAGCTTCTGATAGCTCACCCTAAGAATTTCTAGCCCAAACTATAAATAATAAAGACCATGCACTGATGAAAGTTCATTTCAGGCTTGGCGCCCATAGCTCAGTGGTTAGGGCGTCAGCCACATAACTGGAGGCTGGCAGGATTGAACCTGACCTGGACCTGCTAAAAACAACGACAACTACAACAACAACAACAACAAAAATAGCTGGGTGTTGTGGTGGGCATCTGTAGTCCCAGCTACTTGGGAAGCTGAGGTAAGAGAATCACTAAAGGCTCGGCGCCTGTGGCTCAACAGGCTAAGGCACCAGCCATGTATACCTGAGCTGGTGGGTTCGAATCCAGCCTTGGCCTGCCAAACAACAATGACGGCTGCAACCAAAAAATGGCCGGGCGTTGTGACGGGCGCCTGTAGTCCCAGCTACCTGGGAGGCAGAGGCAGGAGACTCGCTTAAGGCCAGGAATTGGAGATTGCTATGAGCTGTGATGCTATAGCACTCTATCCAGGGTGACAGCTTGAGGCTCTGTCTCAAAAACAAAAACAAAACAAAAAAAAGAATCACTTAAGCCCAAGAGTTTGAGGTTGCTGTGAGCTGTGATGCCACAGCACACTACCAAGGGTGACATAGTGAGATTCTGTCTCTAAAAGAAAAAAGAAAAAAAGAAAGTTCATTTCAGAATTTTCTGTATTTAAGCATATTTAAGCAGGTTTGCTCGCAACCCAGTATGAAATATTGGGGTTTGCGTCTCGGCGCCTGTGGCTCAGCAGGCTAAGGCGCCAGCCACGTACACCTGAGCTGGCGGGTTCGAATCCAGCCCAAGCCCACCAAACAACAATGATGGCTGCAACCAAAAAATGGCCGGGCGTTGTGGCGGGCGCCTGTGGTCCCAGCTACTTGGGAGGTGGAGGCAGGAGACTCGCTTGAGCCCAGGAATTGGAGGTTGCTGTGAGCTGTGATGCCACAGCACTGTATCCAGGGTGACAGCTTGAGGCTCTGTCTCAAAAAAAAAAAAAAAAGAAATATTGGGGTTTGCTAGACTCAGGGTTCCTCTACAGGAACACAAACCCGCTGTACATCCAATATCCAGGTGGATTGCCGCATCTCTCCTCTATGGGACTTGGAGAAATCTGTGCCATGATGAATAAGTCCTATGTCTCTGACCCAACCATCTCATGTCTCTTACTAGCATCGGTTAAACTGTGGCAGGCTACCTTGTTAGCTTTCAGACCCTTCGCAGTTCTTGAAACATGTTGCTTTCTCAGTTATCGTGTCTTCTGGAACAATGGAGTTGGTTGGACAGAAGCTGAAATATTATTGGAAAGTACAAACTCTGACTATTGTTATTTTAGATAGGATGAAAAAGCAAACGTCATCATGAAGGAAAAAACAGTAGTAGGTAGTAAATATTGAGGTTCCCTGTCCAGATTTTCCCCCCTCAGCACCAAAGCAGTCACTTTCCTAGTTGCCAGAAGTCCCGGCTGTTGGTAGTTCACGTTCTAGGAACTTCCTAGTGGACATTTTCTCTCATTCTCTAGGAACTGCCCTCTGCAAAAGGAATCTGCCTCATCCAAAATTATGTCCGCTCCCCAGGAGCATTTTGCATCCAGTGATAGGGATACACAGGCCTGCGGAATGGCCACAATCCAGGACCTCACCGAGTGGCCACCCGAGGTCCAGAGCTCCCTGTGGGATCCCCAAGGCTGCTGTCACAACACCATGTAGTTTTTTTTTTTTTTTTTTGAGACAGCGCCTCAAGCTGT
>CAUYON010172174.1:0-17863 GCA_963573935.1 Arctocebus calabarensis
GGAGACGGGGAAAGACCGGGAGAGAAACGGAGAGAGCTTTTCTCTCCCCACTTGAGTTCTCTCTCTCTACCAGGAGCTTTAGTGTTTTCTGTATTCTTTTCTGTAAATAAATTCTGTCTTACCACTGGAAAAAAAATAAAATAATAAATTAAATTAAATTAAAAAAGAATATTCCTTTCTTCTATTAGGCAGGACTTTAGGTATATCAAATTAATTTTCTTGGTTATAAAAATGTTTTACCTTACAACATTGTGCCCTTTTGATATACTGAAGAAATGGCACCACTAAAATCTTGCTTGTCTTGCCAAAGGTCACACTGAAAATAAGTTGCAGAGTCAGAATTTAAGTACAGGTTATCAAAATCCTACTCAACAGCAAACTATATTCATCATTACATTACACAATTGTAAATAAATGAATCTGGGGTATCAGGCATAGAAATCAAAGAAAAAGAAAGAGCAAAACACAATGATTATGTGCTAATGAGGCATTGATATTTTAGAAAGTGACTTCCTAACAGGGAGTTCCTAAGGGGACAAAACCTGGTACTTTTTGAAGTGGTAATATTCTTAATAATTTAGATATAAAGTACATATATGTATAGCACAAAACCTGGTGTGTGTGTTTATGTGTGTGTGTGTATTTTGTTTTAGAATTTCATGGGCAGGTATTAGGAAAGGTAAAATCTCTGGAAAAGCTGGTATAGGAGGATGATAATAGAAAAATGAACAAAAGTGTTTAGAAACACCATTTTAGGACATTTGCTAGGTCTAGGCCAGAAAAAATAATAAACACAAAGGGTGAATGAGAGACATGTAGCCAAAGGGACAGGGAAGAAAGTAAACCAAAATGTCTTCATATCATCAAAAGTTTACTTTGAAACAACTCTTTAAGAATTAGGAATAACTTGGAGTTTTATATTATTGTTTGTATCTTCTGAAAGGAAGAATTCTAATGGCCTCCAAAAGGTCTTTACCACTTCTTACATAAGCCCCTCAACTGGAATGGGGACATAATCCATGAATATAGTGATTTACCTCTCTGGTAGTATGTTATGACATATGGCCAAGTGAGGAGATTTTTCAAATATAATTAAGGTCCCCAATCTATTCACTTTGTGATAAGCAAAAGGTAGATTTCCTGGGTGGACCTGACCTAATCTGGGCCCCCTATTAAAAGAGAGATTAGGAAGGTTTGGGAACCCACGCAGAGGGTCAGAAACCTGCAAGGAAGCTTAGGAACCTGTGTCGAGGCACCGAGGTACCTCCCTCACAGCATCAGCAATAGTAGAGTGATCCAGCTAGAGTCAAATTTTGGAGAGACACTTCCACAATTCTGTGCACTGACAGAAGGAGCCAGTCCTCACCCTGCAGGGACACCACAGGAGCAGTATGGCTAGGGCAGAGGTAGTCTCTGAAGGAGAAAAACATGTACTGCTTTGTTAACCTCTGGTTTGGAACAAACTCAAGAGGAACAATCCCCAGTTTCCATTGAGCATTCAAGGTAGTAAGGCTTCAGCTCCCCCTGCCGGCTGGTGGCAGAGTATAGTGGCCTGGCCTAGGAGGCATTGACTCCCTTTTCACTCTGGCAGGCACAAATCCCTGGTGCATTTGCTCATTGGAGGGAACTGGGCCACAGCCCCGTGGGGTTACTAGTCACTGAGTAAGGTGGGGAAGGAGGCACCAGGCCCCCTGGCTTGACACTTTTGCTGGATGGGCCTTTCTGACTCCATGGAGCACCACGCGAGTCACACTTCAGCTGCCAGTGGACCCCTGCTATCTAGTTGCTGGGGACCTTTTGATCTCTTCCATTTGGTCTGTGTTTGTACTGACCTGGACAATTGGTTTGGAACTCTTGACCTGGACCAATCACCTGGGGACACTCCAAGGATGTACCCCAGTTATGTTATAGTGGGAGAGTCTGATTCTCTTCTTCTAGTTGTTGCCGTGGGGAGCAGGATGTCTTAGTTGCTTGTATTTCTCCACATCTGTTAAACTTTACTCTCAGGGTGCTGTACCTATATCCAACATCAAAAGGGATCACTGGGATCTAGCTAATAGCACTGCTTATACATCTAGCCTAGAGACCACTCAGAGTCATGTTTAATCCATTATCACTCTTGATTCCATCTAGAAAGACCTAAGTCTTGCCATCTCCTTGGACTATCTAGGACCAATCAAGATAAAATATTTGCATCCCACTACTTTGTAATGCCTTATATTCTGTCCCACTTAATCTTCTCCCACGATATAAATGATGATCCTCAGCTACTTCTTTTCATATTTCTCTGTCCTTCCTGTGTATTGTCCCAACCTCTCTGTATTTCCTTTACTGTCCACACATGTCATGATGTTCCCTTTGACTCTCCTGATTTAACTGAAACCTGGATATGCTCCAAGTGTGGTACCTTCCCAGAAAATATATACAGTATATATTCTTCTACTCCTCAATTACTACAGGTTTAGGAGGTGGCATTGGTCTCTTTCTTAGTCTGTTTATGTCATTATAACAAAATCCCATAAAATGGGTAGGCAATCAACAATGGAAAGTTATTTCACACATGTCTTGAGGCTGGGTAATCCAAGATAAAGGCACCAGCAGACTCATGTCTGGTAAGAGTCATTTTCTTGTTCATAGATAGACACCTTGTAGTTGTCTTCACATAGTGATATAGGTGACCTGCTCTTTGGGGTCTCTTTTATATGCTCAATAATCCAATTCATGACGGCTTTTCCTTCATGACCTAATTACCTCCCAATGGCACCACTTAACAAAAGTATCTCCTTGGTGTTTAGGATCACAACATATGAATTTTGGGGTGGCACAAATATTTAGTCCATCTCATTCTGCCCCAGGTTTCCCAAATTCATGCCTTTTCACATGTAAAATGCATTCACTCCTTCCCAATAGATGGAAATGTCTCAACTAATTTCAGCATCAATTCAAATGCCTAAATCCAAAGTCACACATTAATGCTATCTAAATAAGACATGAGTAAGACTCAAGATACAATTAATCCTGAGGTGAATTGCTTTCCAGCAGTGAACCTGTGAAATCAAACAAGTTATGTGCTTATGAGAAGTAATGGTGAGACAATTGGCATAGAACAGACATTCCCATTGCAAAAGGAAGAAATAGGGACCTTGTAATGAAAGTGTTCAAGCAGGTTCAAACCCCAACAGGGCAAAAAACATTAAACCTTAAAACTCCAGAATGATGTTCAATTCAATATCCAACACTGGGGTAGGAGCTG
This sequence comes from Arctocebus calabarensis, assembly GCA_963573935.1. Classification (NCBI taxonomy): domain Eukaryota; kingdom Metazoa; phylum Chordata; class Mammalia; order Primates; family Lorisidae; genus Arctocebus; species Arctocebus calabarensis. The sequence goes on from CAUYON010172174.1 coordinate 3,254, forward strand.
AGTCCTCAAGGCTCTGAAAGTCTTTGATTTCATGGATTTGCTGGACATAGCCCATTCTGTAACTCACACAGGTTGTAGTTGGATGTCTGTGTTTTTCCCAGAATGAAATTGCATACTGGTGGACCTAACAGTGTAGGGTCTCGGCACAGTCCCACCTAGGGACAGGTGGACAGCTCTAATATCATGGCTCCACTGGGCATTTCTCTGGTGATGGTTCTTTCTGTTGCCTCACAATTCCCATCAAAATGGCACTTCTCTGAATGGGCTTACAGCTATTCGGGGCTGCTTTGAAATCCAAGTGGAGGAGTGGAGGTAGCCAATCTCCACAGCTTTGCTGAGCTCCAGACAAAGTGCATTGGGGCCCACCAGAGCTCCACCTGGGGCAACCAAGGAGTATAGCAAAAGAATATGGAAAAAAACCTGTAATGTGAGGCAGTTCAGGGCAGTGGTGTCTCCTCCTTTAATATAATTTTGTTCCCCAGCCCCTAGCTCTAGTTTTGTTATAGAAGAGGTAGCTTCAATGATCTTAGGAAAATTTGAATGGTTCCAGCATAATGAAACCTTTTTAAGGAGATGGATATCCCAAGTACACTGATTTGACCTTTACAAATTACATAAATGTGTTATATAATCACATGTACCCTGAAACTAGGTACATAAATTATGCATCAATAAATAAATTAATTAATTAAGTATCCTAATATGATAATTAAAAATGCTTCCAGGGTCATTATTCTATTGTCATGGGCAATATATCCTTCCTTATGTTTAGATGGTTGATGCATATGAATCTCATTATCAAATGGTGACTTAGCAATACCTTTGTAATCACCTGAACAAGTTTTCTCATTTTTTTCCAATATATGGATAAACTGAGAACATTCCAAACTATTTATTTCTGCTTCATTTTTCACTAGCAATTTGTCTTTAAGTCATTTCTTTCTAATAACATTTTATAATAACCATTGAAAGTAAGCAAGCCATTCCTTCAACACTGCTCAGAAATGAAAAGGGAACACTTCTACATGGCTGGTGGGAATGCAAACTAATACATCCATTTTGGAAAGACGTTTGGAGAATACTCAGAGATCTAAAAATAGACTTGCCTTTTGACCCTATAATTCACTTACTTGTTATATACCCAGATGACCAAAAATCACATTACAACAAAGATATCTGTACCAGATTGTTTATTGCAGCCCAATTCATAATTGGTAAGTCATGGAAGAAGCCCAAGAGCCCACTGATCCACGAATGGATTGATAAACTGTGGTACATGTATACCATGGAATATTATGCAGCCTTAAAGAAAGATGATGACTTATCCTCTTTCATATTTAGATGGATGGAACTGGAACGTGTTCTCCTTAGCAAAGTATCTCTAGAATGGAAGAAAAAGTATCCAATGTGTACACTTCTAATATAAAGCAAATTTATATCTTTCAAGTGAAGGCTACAACCCCATTATTGCACAAGAAGACGAGAAAAGGGAGAGGGAGGGAAGGGGAGGGAGGGGGAGGGGGGAGAGAGGATAAAGGGTGAGATCACATTTGTGGTCCATATTTGAAGGGTGAGGAGAAAACTTCTAAATACGGATCAAAAATGTTTTCACATAGTAAATGAGAAAATGTTATGAATGTTATGCCAGTCGGGTTGATGAAAATATCTCAGATTGTATGTGAAGCCTGCATACTGTACCCCATGATTGAATTATTGTACACAGCTATGATTCAATAAAAATAAAATAAATAAAATTCACCAAAGAAAAAAAAAGAAATTTCCTCATACAAATATCCAATTTCATTACTCATGAATTTTACCTTCTAAAAAACAGTGGCACACAAACACAGTTTAGCTATGTTCTTTGCCACCTGATAACAAGGATGACCTTCCTCCACTGTTCAATGACATGTTCCTCATTTCCATATGGAACCTTACCAGAATGACCTTTATCATACACACTTGTACAGTGGCTTCTCTTAAACACAGATATACATTCCAAGAATCTTAGTGAGTGCCTGACGCCAAGGATAGTACCAAAATCTATAATACTATTTTTCCTATATATACATACCTATAATAAAGTTTAATTTATAAGTTAGGCATAATAAGATATTAACAACAATAACTAATAATGAACTAGAACAATTATAACATTATACTGTAATAAATCTTAAGAGAATGTGGTCTTTCTCTTAATATATCTTATTGTACTGTACCAACCTATTTTCAGACCACAGTTGATCGCAGATAATTGAAACTTCAAAAAGCAAAACCATAGATAAGGGGGGAATACTGTACCAACATTCTGATTACGATCACTTAATTATTCTCTGAGAAGTTTAGGGCTTTCTCTACAGTTCTTCTCTCCTCTGAACTCTCACCAGAATCAGCAATAACAGTCTATCTATGACAATGTAGGGTTTTTCTAGCATGCACCTCAAAACTCTTCCAGATCTACCCATTATCCAAACACACTTGCACATTTTAGGTATTTGTTATAGCAGCAACCACATTTTGGTAGCAATTGTCTATCTTGGTCCACTCAGGTGCTATAAAAATATAATTAATTGGGTCACTTATAAGCAACAGAAATTTGTTTATTTATTTTTCTTTTATTTTTTACATATACATGTGTTTATTAAGTTTCCAGTTTTTGCCTTCACAGAATTAAAAAGGCTTAAAATTTAACAACAATAGCAATGTTTAAGATAAGGACTAGAAACAAAAACCTCGTAAAGAATGAACAAAGATAAATACATTCAGAAAAGAAATCAGATGATTGGGGCATAGAAATATTAAGTAATAATAATAGTAATAATGCAAAGAAAGTAACATTCACATTGTCAGATAAGGGTATGTCTATTATAGAATGCTTTGACTCTGAGGCTCAGTATGGACTCATCCGTTAACTTCTTATTTTTTTATAAAGTCTCAAAAAATAGAAAACTAATATTTATAAATAAAGGTAAAAGATAATTTCTTTTCTTTTTCTTTCTTTTTGCAGTTTTTGGCCAGGGCTGTGTTTGAACCCACCATCTCCGGTATATGGGGCCAGCACCCTACTCCTTGAGCCACAGATGCTGCCCAAAGATAATTTCAAAAAACAGATCATGCAAAATCTTATAGACAATAGAACAAGAAGAAATACTTCAAAAGCATTCTACTTCATCTGTATACACCTGATATCAAAATTGGAGAAAATATATTATTATAAAGGGAAATTACAAACATTTTTCACTTATAAATGAGGATGCAGGGCAGTGCCTGTGGCTCAGTCAGTAAGGCACTGGCCGCATATACCGAGGGTGGTGGGTTCAAACCCTGTCATGGCCAAACTGCAACAACAACAAAAAAATAGCCAGGCGTTGTGGCAAGTGCCTGTGGTCCCAGCTACTTGGGAGGCTGAGGCAAGAGAATCGGCTAAGCCCAGGAGTTGGAGGTTGCTGTGAGCTGTGACACCACAGCACTGTACTGAGGGCTATAAAGTGAGACTCTGTCTCTACAAAAGAAAAAAAAATAGGAATACAATATCCTAAACAACATATTAACAAGCTGAATTAAAAATTAATGTTTAAATAATGTACTTTGGTCAAAATTAAATCCACTTTATGTGAGTTTCTTTCTTTTCTTTTCTTTTCTTTTTTTCCCTTTTCCTCACCCTTTCCCTCCTTCTCTTTTTGTCTCCTCTCCCCTTCCCCCATGCCCCACCATGTCAGTAATTGTCATTAATTGTCCTCATATCAAAGTTGAATACATAGGATTCATGCTTCTCCATTCCTGTAATGCTTCACTAAGAATAATATGTTCCACCTCCATCCAAGTTAGTACAAATGCTGCAAAATTTTCAATTAATCCATAAGAAATAAAACCAATAATCCCAGACGTCAACGGGGAAGAGAGATGAATAGAATCTTCTCTAAAGACAACAGACGAATGGCTAGTAAACACATGAAAAAAAGATCATCATACCTAATTGTTAGAGAAATGCAAATTAAAACCACCCTGAGATATCATCTAACTCCAGCAAGAATGGCCTATATCACTAAATCCCTAAACTGCAAATGCTGGCGTGGATGTGGAGAGAAAGGAACACTTTTACACTGCTGGTGGGACTGCAAACTAATAAAACCTTTTTGGAAGGAAGTATGGAGAAAGCTCAAAGAACTGGACCTAGACCTCCCATTTGATCCTGCAATACCATTACTGGGCATCTATCCAGAAGAAAAAAAAACAAAACTTTTATTATAAAGACACTTGTACTAGGCTGTTTATTGCAGTCCAATTTACAATCGTTAAAACGTGGAAGCAGCCTAAATGTCCTTCAACCCAGGAATGGATTCGTAAGCTGTGGTATATGTATACCATGGAATATTACTCAGCCATCAGAAATTTATTTTTTATAGTTCTGGAATTGGAAAGTCCAAGATCAAGGTTTTGGCAGATGCAGCACCTGATGACAGCCTGCTTTCCATTTCATAGATGGTACTTTCTAGTTCTGTCCTTTCATGGTGGCTAGCTCTCTGGGCCTCTTTTTTAATGACGCTAATCCCATTCACAAAGGCTCCACTTTCATGACCTAATCACCTCCCAAATTTCTTACCTCCTACTACCATCACTTTGGGGATTAGAATTTTAATATATGAATTTTGAGGGGGACACAAATATTCAGACCTTGTTCATTATTACATTACTCCTCTATGCCGGTACTACTTTCTGAACTAATGAAATGAATGTACTTGCATAATCCATATTTCTCTTTGTTGCTACCTCTTTCAAACATCCTGTATATCTCCCATATTTTTTCCAGAACATTAAATATAGCCAAAACTATCAGTTGTAAAATATTTCTGTTTCACCCCCCATTTTATAACCATGCAGATAAGCCATTTAACTCCCTAGTGTCCACATTTTTCAACCTTTAAACTTTGTATTTCATTCTTTCTTTTTTCTTTTTCTTTTTTTTTTTTGAGACAGAGTCTCATTATGTTGTCTTCATGTGAGTACTGTGCCGTCACAGCTCACAGCAACCTCCAACTCTTCGACTTAAGTGAGTGTCTTGCCTCAGCCTCCCAAGTAGCTGGGACTACAGGCACCTGTTACAATGCCTAGCTATTTTTTTGTGTCTGTGTTGTAGTTGTCATTGTTGTTTGGCAGGACTGGGCTGGGTTTGAACATGCCAGCCCCAGTAGATGTGGCTGGTGCCCTAGTTGCTGAGCTATAGACCCCGAGCCAACCTCTGCATTTTTTGGTATTACTTTCACTGTATGTCAGCCATCTATTCTTGTGCCTACATCCTCATCCTAATGATAATATGGTACTTTTTCTCTCCTAAAAAACGATATTGAAGCACCTAAATATTTGACTGAAACCTTATCTCCTCCCATCACTCTCATTCACTCATGTTATATCTGATTACTCATTTCAGAGTGATTGCTAGGTTTTTCATCTATCCACTTTTCCCTTATCTTTACTCTCTTTCTTCAGTCTTCGACTTATCACTTTATTCTCTAGGCTATAATGTCACTAATTTCACTGTTCTGTCAACTTAACTTCATGTGCTCACATGAAAAAAAGATCTTCACATGAAAAAAAGAATTTTGATGGCGATTTTATTATTCATTTATTACCACATCAAACAGTGTAAGTCCATGAGCCGTGTAATCATGATGAAAGTCTATGTAAATTCCCGTATTGTCTGTCACATTCATCAAAAAGAATGCAAGCGGTTCACATTATGCTAGTCAGGCCAATGGCCTAGCACAAAAACAGCAGTGAAAGTGGTTACACATTGCTTGCATTCCTATTAGCTTTAAGTGAATTTCCTCCACAGTTGTCTGTACTTTAGCACTCTTACTCAACCCTAGAATACTCCAGGAGTTCTCACTTATCATAATTTCTGTTGATAATAGACACAAATTTTTATAGCAAAAAGCATATAAATTGTGAATGTAGACTAGCTGTCCAAATTCAATGGTGGTCTCGGTACATGGAATATCTTGCAAAATAGAAAGGAAATTGAAAACTAAAGGCCTTCTCACTATTCTTCTCAAACATAGAGAATTTAATCAGCAGCTTTTCATCACAAGTTACTGCATGATAAATCAACAGCAGAAGGTTACTTACCAGGTTGAGTCTCTTCTACCATAGAACACATGCCTAAACTGGAGTGGGTTATAATCCCCCATACCAACCAGATGATAATGGGAGCACTGTATGAAAATATTAGCTGACATCAAGCATTATCAGGTGGCAATCTGCAATAGATAACTTACATATCTATAGAAGAAATTTATTGTCCCCTCCACAGGTTTGAAATTTTTGATTACTCAATTGATGCATACCAAGGTATCAATTGATTTCAGTATCTAATCAACAATTAATGGAATAAATCAGGCAGTAGTAGGGCAGTGGGTTACTTTTAAAACCTAAGAAAGTTTGACTTTCTAAAGTTTTAGTGCATTAGATGAGTAGAAAAACAATAAGATTTTTTAAATACTTAACATTGATAAAGACTAGTCCTATATTTGATTATTGTGTGTCTACTATAGCAGACACTGAGAATGAATGAGACATGTAGCATAAGACTTGTTCAGACATACCTTATAGTTTGCTAGAGAAAATGGACCTATATGGTCCGCAAAGCACTATAATGAAAATATAAAAAGAATTTTGTGAGTCCTCAAAGAAGGAAATATGAAAATATGCAAAGAAGCACAAAACAGAGCTTCACAGGGAGATGGCATTTAATCCTTTCATTCACCAGCAGATAATTGATTTGTGTCCACTAAACACCATGCAGGAAGGAGTGTTCCACAATGACCTTTGGTTATTTACCCTGGGTCAGCAGAACTTGACTTCAGCCTCAAGGCCATGTAGTTTGTAACTAATATTAATCCAGGAAAGAAAAATAAAGTGTAAAATAATATCTCCCCATTTTAATTATGATGTTTTAAATTACATTAAGCAGACATTATAGCCAACTAAGTCCCTGGCATAGTAAATGTTTTACATGAAAAGTACAATTTTAATTTCAAGACAAACCATAATTCAAAGAATAATTCAGGGTTTATAAGCAACTCCCTAGGATCAAACATTTCAGTAGATGCTGGAGTAACAACATGTATATGGCTTTTATCTTCAGAGATCACTTGGTCCAGTGAGGATCATGTATATGTAATTCTGACAGTTGCAGTGAGTGATAAGATAGACATACCTACTGCATATGATGCTGTGGGAGCACAGAAACGCATACACATCCCAACATGTGAGCTCCAGGAGGTCTTATTGAGGAAGACTTATTGAATGAGACTTAAAGGACAGGTGAATAGGGATTCTCTAAGAGCAGCTAGAGTGAAAGGGAATTCCATGAGAGACCTGGCTAAGCATATGCACAGAGGGGTGATGATAGAGCTAAGACAAGTGTCATTAGTTCTGATACAAAGATGAAGGCACTGAAGCTCAATGAATTAAAAGAACACCTCCAAGTACTCCAACCAGGATCATCCCAATAATAATTGGCAGAATCAGAAATAAAACCCTGGCTGGTGTATCCACGAAGCCCATGTTCTTTCCATCACTTTAAGCTGCTTCTTCACCAGTATTTAACAGTTAAGCCTGCAGACCTGGGAGTCTAAGCTCTCTGGGGAGGAATTAAGTTTACTGTAAATGCCAAGAAGAAAGACATCAGATGGTTAAGGCAATTTAATGACAAAGAAAAGATGACAAAGGACAGGTGACAGAAAGTAAAAAAGGAAAGAGAAGCAATGAGAATCCAAATTATAGTGTGAATAGTTATTAAAATTTCTTGAACGCTGTCATCAGGAGAGCTTGTGTATGTCCAAATACTGCAGTTTCTAACTTGGACTGTCTCTTTGCTTAGTGAAAAACACTGTTTATCCCAATAATTGCAAAGTTTGTGTTTCTGTAATGTGAAGCCAGGTGAAAGCCTTGACCCTTTCATTTGTAATTCTTTTTTCCATACTGGAATATGTTACACATGCACAGGCTTCCACGGTAATTTTCCTGTGATTTGTTCAGTGAGACAAATGTCTTTCATAAAAGAATCATTCTTCAAAGGCAACACAGGTTCTCCCTGAGAACTAAGAGAGCCAATCATTAACATTGGGCCTCTCTTTCACTTGTTTTGTACCTTTTTGTCATTGTACGAAGTCGACAAAACCAAAAATTAAGACTGTCAAACAAAGAACATAATTTTTCCACTGGGGATAACAGCAATCTGGAGACCTTACATTTGGAAATAAGTCCATTTGGGGCTGGTAGCCAGCTACTCCTTGACTCACCTACATGTTTGATGACTCAGGAATGGAACTAGCATGAAATATCTAATTAGCCTATTGCTATTTCTGCTTATAGTAGGCTTTTAGGACTTGGTAGTGTTTTGCTAGATACTTTTATAGAAATATGTCACAAGTCTTATGTTCAAGTAAAAGAGTGATAAAACCAAAGGAAATAAAAGTTAATGAGTTGTTCATCTCTGTATTGGGGAAATTCATTTGTAAATTGATTTACCGAAAATGATGTATTCACAGTCAGGAACAGCCAGCATCAAGTAAATATACCACAGTAGGAAGATACTCCAACCAATTTGCTATTTCCTAACTTACTTTATTTTTCATGAAAATGTGTTAATTTTTGATAATCACCTGGTGACACTGCTGTTGTAATTTAACTCTTCTCTGCTTCAGTTTATGAGACATTTTTATCTCTTTATTTTCTTTCTTAACGGAGGGCTTATTATGTATAGTGTCCATTAGAAATCTGACAAAGACATTTGAGTTTTTCTTTTACATAGACTAAAAAGAAATTAGAGAAAAGTAGATTCAGTGGCCATTTGTAAAGTAAAAGAATAAAAAAACATTTGCTGTTTGCTTCCTTCACCTTCTGTCCTGACCCAGCTCCCTCTGTGTCACTTTCAATAAAAGCTAATTTCAGCTATGAATATGTTATCAACAAGGAGGCTATGTTTAACTTTTGTTTGCACTGAAACAGTTTTAGTAGAGTTTTAACATCATACAATACTACTAACGTATATGGCATGGTTATGGCCACTTCATCACTGCCACATAGTCATACACATGTCAAAATGAATTAAAAGGTTTGTTTTTCAAATAGCTAAGTTGATAAAATACCACTTCCTTGCCTAAATAAGAGAGATGATTCCTCAGATATAGTGGTCAGAATTATCTGTGCCAGATGTGAATGCTGAATGGAAATTAAGGTAAGTCCCAATAGAATCATAGTGGAGGCCTGTTGAGTTTGCCTCAGGATTATGACTCCTTCACTAAGTGACCATTCATGAAAGATACTGGGGTTTTGTGGAGACTGAAAATTTGACCACAGGACATTATATGACTATGTAATCTGCTTCTCCTTCCATGAATTATGTGCTATTCCAAATTAAAATGTCAAAAACTAGACCTAGCAGAAATAACTTACTCTATGGTAGAAGTTTGATTTATAAGACCAGTTTTAAGGAGATTCAACAGGTAAACACAACTTTCAGAGGCAGATAAGTCATATTCCCTATGTGACTATTCCTGCTAGATGGCTGTAACTCCTTTAACTCACACCTATTTTCTCCTCACTAGTTACTAATGGCACGTTGACTATAGGAGGAGCTAATATTTGTGGCTTTTACAAATGAAGCCATACTATCTACTGGAACTAGTAGAAAGGGGACTGTGATGGTGTTATCCCACTTCCTCTCAAGGGTAGACTTAAATGAAAAAGGTGAATAAAATCCTCCTGGTGTGCATAACCTTAAACTATACCACTGACCATCCAGTTTCCCTAGGAGAAGGGGAAGGTAAAATATAAATTCATGGTCATTCCATGGATGACTAGGAATTTGGCAAGATTGCTGACAAGGAGTTCTGCAAAAGAAGTATGTAAACGGACTTCTCAGAATGGGCACCTAGTTTGAAGATGAAATCTTTGTCTCCTATAAAGGCTCACCAAAGGTCATCCAGTCAAGGGGTGTCTCAATTATCAGAAAGAGAAAATGGCAAATTCTGTACATTTGGACGGGATCTCTATCTATCTCCTGCTTTCTCATTGGGCTCATGACCAAATAGAACATAATTCCTTGGATGAAGATGATTTATGTGCTAAATCACATGTACTTATTCTAAGATTGTCTGGTTACTTCAAATCATATGTCCAAATTACCAATAACAGAGCCCGACAGTGTATCTTTTGGGGTACTGCAAACAAACTAGCTACCTGGAACAAGATTCGTTTTTCTGAATTTCTTCCATCATTGTGGAGATGTGATAGCTGTGATACTCACATTTGAATAAAATGTATTCTGTATTTACATTTGCTTATTCTGTCTGTAAACTGAGAAATTAAAGCTCTATGATGCTCTCTAAAGCAATGGCTGACTCTTTCTAAAAATGAGAAACATGTGCCATTGTCTAAAAAAGAAAGACATGTACTATTGCCTGTATAGCATAGAAATAGCACCCTTACTGGCAGTCCAAAGACTCAAGAAATCAGCAAGGAGATAACTTTGGGAACATGGAGTGCTGCCCTACAGAATGTTGTATATGCTACAAATAAGAAATGAATTTATGCTGGTTTTTTTTTGTCTCCCACACCAGAATATGTGGGGCCTGGAATCATGAGATTGAGAGAGAAAGAAATGAGACATGGTCCATTGTAGGAATCTAATCTATATCAAATCACAAACTAAGGCTAATTTCTTCTCTGGTCAAGTGGTTAGGGACTTGGGAAGAAAAAGATTTGGAGAAACGTGACAAGCTGATTTGGGGAAGAAGTATGCATAAGGTCATTTCAGAACACTCTCAGAATGTGAGGCTATTTTCAGCCCATGTGAATCTTATATAAAAGCCCCATTTGCAGAAAAGTCTCTCACTTTTATGAACTACAGGATATGTGAAAAGTTGCACCTAAAGTCACGATACATAGGGGAAATGGAAAATTGTGGCTAAGTGTGCCTTTATTTAATAAATATTCATTGTAAACTTTTGCAAAATACTCTCTGTGCTTTTTGTCATCTCTGTAAAGTTTTGTGATGAGTATTTTGTGAAAAGAGGTACATTTAGCTACAGTTTCCTATTATCTCTATGTATGCCAACTTTAGGGGCAACTGTTGGAATACTTTATTTCAAATATACAACAAGTGTGTCCATAAAAATATAATAAAAACCTGTGTACCCACTACCAAGACTAGAAAATAAAGCTGGGCAATCTTTCTTCATCTCATTATCCTTACTCTTTACACCTCTTCATGAAAGAAGATACTATCCTTAATTTGTTTGTCTCCCCATCCATACCTTGCTATGTTTACTACATATGTACATATCTAAAAATATATATATTAGTTATTTTCATATTTTTACTTTTAATATAACTTTGAGCATATTACATGGTTCCCTCTGCAACTCATTCATTTATTAATTATGTATATTTTTGCCCAAGATTAGGAATTTCATTCATATTAACTTTTATATATATATAGTATCCTAATGAATGAATTTTTATGGCTATAGTTATTGATTTTATTTTTAAGAATCATATTACTTGTTTTTACTTTTTTCTATCATAAATAATTCTATGTTTGTTCTACCTATATTCTTGTGCACGTAATTTATCTTGGGGTTTCTCTGTAAATATACATATTATAAGAATAAAAACCTTAAATTCTCCCACTGATTTGTATTTAATATATTGCATTATAAATACACACATATATATGCATACATATATGTATATGCGTTTATTAGAGTGAATGTGCGTGTATATATGTATAGGCATTTGTGTATATGTATATATGTAACTAATAAAATATTTATTACGTTCAATAGTCTGTAAGTGTTTGTTTCTTCTAATACTGGTTCTGGATTTTGAATTCAACAGGCAGGAAGCTGATCAGTAAGAACATGGGACATGAAATGGGGGAGAGCAAGGGAAAACTGAAATCTTCAATGATGAGCTGAAACTTTTAAGAATGGAGTGGAATGCATGTTGGGCACTAATTGCCTCCAACTTACATAATGAAGGCATCTTGCAGGAGAAACTGGAGCCCATAATCCTGGATATAAACACAAACTTGGAAAAGAAGTTGATGAATCTGAAGACACGACCCAGAAGTTTCTGGAGAACCTATAGGCCTATGTTCGACTGCAAAGAACCTAAGTCAGAAGCCAAACTTTATGTATGAATTGCAACAGTGCTATTGCTTCAGTTTCAAACTTTTGATCAGAAAAACAATATGCTTTATGTTGCATTTCTTCCTTTAAAATCACATGCAATGTGTCTCTGATAGTCCATAGTAAGGGAGATCTATTGAAGGAGAGTAATCACAGGAAGCATAGTTCTATTTCTAATATGCAAATACAGTATAAATTTGTCAAATTAATTATACCATATATTCCCTTATTTTTGTCTCCATTTTATATTCATCTCAATTTTACCTACTACTGAGATGGCTTTAATGTTGATAATTATCTTTTAAAATTATTCCCTTAAGTTTAAGAAAACTGTGAAAGTCCATAAGAGTACTAAGGATAAAAGGAAAAATGCCCAGAGATCATAACTTGAATGTGAAAGAAATAATTCAGGAGAATTTGAGTTTTCTGTCAGAGAGGGTATGAATGTGTTTTGGCTTGTATGATTCAGAGTTCCATCATGTTGGGGAGGATATTACATTAGGAAGATTGAGGAAAGGGACAGTGAAAATGGTACGCTGTGTTGGGTATTAGTAAGTAGTGACTGCAAATCTTAATTTTGGAAAATTTTCTGATAATGTATATATTCATTGGGAAGTAATTTTATGATGCTTGACTTCTATTGTATAGACAAAAGAGAAAAGACATTCTACCTACTTAAAAATCATTCCTGGGACTCTGAAACTTCAGTGAGTATTATAATGACAGAGTAAACATTTGGAGGTCAGATTTATCAAAATATAACAATGAGAATTACACACTAAATGCAAAGAAGAATGGAATTCTTAAAACTTTAATGAATAATAATGGAAACTCAACAAATAATATTCATTTACCATCTATTATTAGTAACAGACTTTTTTTTAAATTTTCCTTTTTTTAATTAAATCATGACTGCATACATTGATGCATTTATGGGGTTCAGTGTACTGATTTCATATACAATATGAAATGCTTACATCAAACTGATTAACACACCCATCATCTCACTTATTTGTTGTGCTAAGACAGTTATACTCTTTTCTTAATAGTTTTGAAATGTGCAACTGCATTAGGCACATTGAGGTCCCGTGAAATACGCTCCCTCCTCCTGGCCTCCCCCTTCCCCTCTCTGTTTCTTCCTCTTCACTCCTTCTTTCTGAACTATAGTTATGTTTTATTATTCTATAAATGAAAGGTGTAGGTGATTATATACTGAATTCACAATAGTGTTGAGTACATTGGATACTTTTATTTCCATTCTTGAAATATTTTACTGAGAAGAATATGTTCCAGCTCCATCCAGGTAAACTAAATGATGTGAAGTCTCCATCATTTCTTATGGACTAGGCATGGTATTCCATGGTATACATATATTAACATTTGTTAATTCATTTGTGGGTTGATGGGCACTTGGGCTGTTTCCATGTCTTGGCAATTATGAATCAGCCTACAATAAACATTCTAGTGCAAATATCTTTGTTGTAAAATCATTTTTGATCATCTGGGTATAAACCTAGTAGAGGAATTGCAGGATGAAATGGTAGATCTACTTTTAATTCCTTAAGTATTCTCCAAACTTCTTTCCAAATGGGTTGTATTAGCTTATATTCACACCAGCAGTACAAAAGTGTTCCCTTCTCTTAGCATCCATGCCAACATCTGCAGTTTTGGGATTGTGTGATGTGGGCTAATCTTACTGGAGTTAGATGATATCACAAAGTGGGTTTGATTTGCATTTCTGTGATGAGTAAAGATGAGCATTTTTGCATGTGTTTTTAGGCCATGTGCCTGTCTTCTTCAGAGGAGCTTGTGTTCAAATCTCTTGCTCCCGCATACAAATGGGGCTGTTTTTTCTTTCCTCATTGATTAGTTTGAGTTCTCTGTGGTTTATAGTTATCAGACCTTTGTCAGAAAGCATAACCTGCAAAATCTTCTCCCATTCTGAAAGTTGTCTGGTTGCTTTACATTCTGGTTCTTGACTTGACTTGTGCAGAAGCTTTTTAGTTTGATCAGATCCCAGTAATGTATTTTTGGTGTTGTTTCAATTTCCTGGGGAGGGGGGTGAGGGTCCTCCTCATAAAGTATTCTCCCAGGCCAATTTCTTCAAGTGCTTTACCTGCACCCTCCTCTAGTATTTTTATAGTTTCATGTCTTCATTTTAAATCTTTTATCCAGTGAGAATCAATTTTTGTTAATGGTGAAAGGTGTGGGTCCAGTTTCAGTCTTCTACAGGTTGCCAGCCAGTTCACCTAGCACCATTTGTTAAATAGAGTTTCTTTTTTTTTTTTTTTATTGTTGGGGATTCATTGAGGGTACAAGAAACCATGTTACACTGGTTGCATTTGTTAGGAAAAGACCCTCTTACAATCGTGTTTTGCCCCCAAAAGGTGTGGCACACACCAAGACCCCAAGA
>CAUYON010172181.1:0-35054 GCA_963573935.1 Arctocebus calabarensis
TTTGTCAGTTTGGGAACGTTCAATAGCTTTGTCTTCCATGTCAGAAATCCTTTCTTCTGCTTGCTCCATTCTGTTGCTGAGGGATTCTACTTTGTTTCTCAGATCTTTGAGGGCTGCAATTTCTTGCCTCAGTGTGTCCAAATTATTTTTGTACTTCTTTATCTCTATTTTTCCCAAATCTCCTTTCCCTGATTATCACATCTGTTTTGCTGGAGGCTCTTTAACCACACTGGCAGCAAAGATGTGCATGTGGCCTACACATGTGCACACTGGTTCACATCGGTAGTGATGTAGCCACAGTTCTCCTCTGGACATGGCCAGCTCTTGGGATGCAGAAAGTCATTTCTGGTTTCCTAATAACCTCTATGGCACATGTAACATAATAGAGCTTACTAAGGGTTCTCTGAATAAATTAAGTAGATTTTAAAAAACGTACAGGATACTTCACTTAAACCTGAGCTAGGGGATCAGGGACCCCATGCTTTAGAGTAGTGCTGTACAACAGAAATTTCTATGATGATGAAAAGGTTCTATATCTACATCATGACTTCTGTACATCTGACATGTAACTAGTGCAAATGAGGAACTGAATTATCAGCTTCACAATATTTTTATTAATTCAAAAAAATTCTTTCAGTTTCAGACAATTTGGTTACATCATTTGCTTTTGTACAAATTTGCTTTTGTACCTTTGAAGTCAAAGTTACAAGTGTGTTCATTGCCCAGATGCTGTGTACAGCACCTGTTAGGTGCATGGTGCCCATCCCCTCCCCCTCCATCCATTTGAATTGGATGACTGCTGTTTCTTTTTTTCTTTCTTTTTTTTTTTTTGTGGAGACAGAGTCTCACTCTATCACCCTTGGTAGAGTGCTATGGAGTCACAACTCACAGCAACCTCCAGCTCTTGGGCTTAAGCAATTCTCTTGCCTCAACCTCTCAAGTAGCTGGGACTATAGGCGCCTGCCACAGCGCCCAGCTAATTTTTGATGCAGTTCGGCGCCCGGGCCGGGTTTGAACCCGCAGCCCTCGGTATATGGGGTCGGCGCCCTACTCCCTGAGCCACAGGCGCCGCCCAGATGACTGCTGTTTCCATCTGTGCACGTAAGTGTTGATTGATTAGTTCCAATTTCTTAGTGAGTACATTCTTTTTTTTTTTTTTGAGACAGCCTCAAGCTGTCACCCTAGGTAGAGTGCTGTGGCATCATAGCTCACAGCAACCTCCAACTCCTGGGCTCAAGTGATTCTCCTGCCTCTGCCTCCCAAGTAGCTGGGACTATAGGCACCTGCCACAACGCCCAGCCATTTTTTGTTGCAGCCATAGTTGTTTGGTGGCCCAGGCTGGATTCAAACCCGCCGGTTCAGGTGTATGTGGCTGGTGTCTTAACCGCTTGAGCCACAGGTGCCGACCCAGTGAGTACATTCTGGAGCTACTTCACTTAGAATGGTCTCCAGTGCCAAGTAGGCTGTTACAAAAGGTATTAGTTCAGCATTTTTTTTTTTTTATGGCTGAGTAATACTCTGCGGTATACATATACTATATTTTATTAATCCATTCATGAAATGATGGGCATGTGGGTTGTTTTCACATTTTTGCAATTGTAACTAACCACAGGTGACTAGTAGTTAAACAGCTTTAGAGGATAATCCCGCCCTCATTCTCTTTCAGCCACTTCCCCACTTCAGAGGACCTGGCCACTAAAGCCCAAGTTCCCCCTGCAGACAGTGGTTCACTTACTCAGAACTCCAGACATCCCTGCCCACATCCTGTGTGCTCACTTCCAGGCCAATGTGGGCTTCTCTCCATTTATTCCTTCCACCGACACCTCTTGCCCTGCTGGTATGCACATCCTACACCAAAAGAGAGTTCAAGGAAGGGTGTCTTTCTGCAGGAGGTGGCTGGGGAGAGGCAGAGTGAGCAGGGCTTAGACACGGAGCTGGGATGGCCCATACGTGCATGTGCACGAGGCCCCTCGAAGTGCAGGAGGATGGGACAGGAATCTGGAGACAAAACAGGAAAGGGTATAGCCTCTCCTAAGGGGCCATGTTCCAAGTTAGTAATAAAATTAAAATCTAAAATCCCACTATAAGACATAATGCATAAATAAAAAATTCCTTAATACACATGCCACATGCAGAATAATCCAATGACCACTTATTCACTTGCCAAGTATTTATTGAGTACCTACTATAGCCAGGCAGTGCTGTTCTCAGCACAAGAGATATAGCAGTGAACAGAACAAAATTCTGGTCTTCATGAGGCTTATACCATTATTATTCTTGTGATGTTACTTTTGTAAGGAAGGCAAAAAGCAAATAAGCAAAATAAACATGTGTATGCATGGTGGAAAAAAAGTTAAGGCATCCTGAGAGTGATATAGGTGTCCTTTTCAATAAGACATTTTCTGAACAACTTCTCTGAGGAAATCACTTTAGAAGAAGAGCATAAAAAAGAGGAGGAAGCAAGTCATGTAGATATCTGGGGGTACAGGGGCGGGGGGCGGGGGATGTGAGGAAGGGTTTTCCAGGCTGAAGGAACAGCAATTACAATTGATGGGAACTTGCTCGTGATGCTCAGAATGCAGTGAAAGGCACTGAAATGAGAAGGGAGGCAGCTGCAGTTCAGATGCTGTAGGGCTGCAAAGGCTGTACTCAGGCACGAGGATTTATGCTGAGCGTGATGGCAATGCGTCAGAACGCTGTGAGCAGGGTTATGACATTTTTAGAAAGATTGCTCTGGTTGGTTTTTTTGAGAATAGGTGGTAGAGTGCAGTGGTAGAGGCAGGGAGACAATTTCAGAGGCCTTTGCAGTAATTCAGGTGAGAAATTCTGGGAGTTTGATTTGGGCTGTCAGCCAAGATGCCCTCATGGCAAGGCATGAGTTTAAAGTGACACAATGAACCCTTTCAATCCTGTCAGTACAGCTCTGCAGCTGTACGTGTGACCTCATTTAGAAATAATGTCCAAAGTCTGAATCTGAGATCTCTGCTATTGTGAGTCCAAGGTCAAAAAGACCTTCTACTCGCTCCCCGGGAAGACTCTACGACGGGCCGGATGAGCCTCGTGGAAGTGGTTGGACCTCCGTGGGGCCGGTACTGACTGGACCACGACACCCGGGGACTTCAATGGCAGCTGCTGTTTCTTGTGAAAAGGCCCCGTGGAATTTCTTGGTGGTAAGATCAATCTCTTTGCATTTAGACATAGGTATAAACTCTTCAAGGACTTTCTGTGCCTTCCCGCCCCATCACTTTGTCCTTTGCTCATTCTGTCAGGTCAAGTAAGAAGCCGTGGTCAGACTCTGCGGGGAGAGGAAAGGGTTGAACTATTCCAGGCCCATGTGTTCCCACTGCAGAGTCAGCCCTCTCTCAACGGCCAGCTTGAGGGAGCTTAGAGAGAAGCACACACAGAATTTTCCCTCAGTCTATTCACACTCTTCCACAAAAGGCAAGTAAAACTCTTTTAAAAAAGAAAACAATAGTTCTGTATGTACATTTTTATGCCTTTTCTGAGGGATTTGTTATAGTAATTTTCTTGCATATGTTGTGTCACTCACTGTGATGTAGAATTTTTTCCCTTTTCCTGCTTTCCTCCAAGGACATAACATTATTGCAAGCTTTCTCCGAAAAGATAAAATTACTGCCACGAGGAGTGGGAAGTCGCAGAGAGATCATATTCCAGCCTGAATAGTTTCTGAACAAAGAGGATGTTTTTGAAAGATCCTGCTAAATGTGACTTTGCTGGGGCCAGTGTAGGCAGTCTAGGCGCTAAAATTGCCCAACCGGCTCCAGGTGGGAGGCGGCCATGTGCTCCAGGAAGACCCCCCAACAGCTTGGAGGGCAGTGTCCAGCATTCGGAAAGAGCTCACTGAGGGTCACACTGCAGAAGCAATAGTTTCCTTTCCTTTCTGATCACCTCACTTCTCAGTGACTTTCATATATGAAATATATATGGCAAAACAGCATTCTTTTTATCTTATAGTTTCAGTATGCTCGTGTTTTTTAAAAGAACGCAGACATGAGGAAAGCATCTTATACATTGAAAGCAAACGCAAGGTGGGAAGTATTATGCAAATGAAATTGATTAGGATTGTTATTGTCTTATTTCTTCCTCATAAATTCCCTAGAAAGGCAAGTGTTAACCCTAATGCTATAAAGAAGTCAGGAAAAGACAAGAAAAGTTGGCTGCGTGTTCTTTTCCTGAAAGATTTTGGGGGGCTACAGAACCAGTTAAGACGTTCTGTGTATCAACTCTCTTCAAACTATAAAACAGTTTGGGTGCTGGGGCTGTGTATGAATATACCCTCCTATTAAATTATTGTTGCAACATAAATGTCGTGCCCTCTCAAAACCTTATAGTAACTACTATGAATAATTTTTTAAAATATTTCAACTTTTAAAAGAGCAGGAAAGGAGATTATAGGAACAAAAATTTAGAACCAAGAAAGCAGACAGTCGGGTATAACTGGTTCAACAGATGCAAAAATACAGAATCCTAAGCTGTTAGTGGGAAAAACTAAGTCTCGGGCTGAGAAGTTAACATCGCCACGTACCTATGGAATAGGACTGTAGTTAATTTATTTCTAAGACGCACATTTTCCCCACATTTTAACATCTTTGAAATGTGTGTGAACATTCCAACTGATGGTATTGTACAAGTAAAACTAGCAGAATTCTTTCTCTCATAAAGGAGGAACAAATGGTATGTGCTCATATCTCTGGAAAGCCATTTGAGAAAGAGGAGACACTCAGACCCATATCACCTGATGTCTCTACCGAAGGGGGAGCAGTGGGTCTCTGCACGGGGGGATGTCAGAAGCTTTTAGGGATATGGATATCACATCAAAAGCACAGGTGGAACATGAAAGTACTTACATTCTTTATGAAGCATAACAAATGCTGGAACTGCTAGCTTTTCCTACCACTCTACTCTCTGATCTCTGGAAGAAAAACCTTTGGCCTCCAGGAAGGATATCGGAAAAGTTCTCTTTGGGGAATCCAACCAGCTCCTGAACAAAGGCCTAAAAACGATGCTGAAGGAGTCCCTCCAAATGACCTGTCCATGTCACCTGGAAAGAAAGATCACAGTAAAGAAATCCCATCCACAGAGTCTGCTATAATGTTTCAGATTTCAACTCTTAACTGTGGACACACAAGCAAGGGTTACCAGACATCTACAGAAATCTAACAGAAGGTAGAGAGAAAGCAATGTAGTTTAAGGAACTCTACAAAGGGAAAGGGAGTTTTTTAGAAAGTCTGTTTTTTTGTTTTGTTTATTGGAGACAGAGTCTCACCCTGTTGCCCAGGCTAGAGTGCTGTGTCATCATAGCTCACAGCAACCTCAAACTTTTGGGCTTAGGCGATCCTCTTGCCTCAGCCTTTTGAGTAGCTGGGACTATAGACCTGTCACAATGCCTGGTTATTTTTTTTATTTTTAGTAGAGACGGGGTCTCGCTCTTGCTCAGGCTGTTCTCCAAGACCTCAGCTGAAGGGATCCCCCCACCCTGGCCTCCCAGAGAGCTAGGTTACAGCAAAAAGGAAAATTTGTTATTAATATCCTTAGAGAGGACCAGACGCCGTGGCTCATGCCTGTAATCCCAGCACTCTGGAAGGCCGAGGTGGGTGGATGGCCTGAGCTCACAGGTAGGAGACCAGCCTCAACCAGAGTGAGACCTCATCTCTAAAAAATAGCCAGCATTGTGGTCGGTGCCTATAGTCCCAGGTGTTTGGGAGGCTGAGACAAGAGAATCGCTTGAGCCCAGAGAGTTGGAGGTTGCTGTGAAGGCAACAAGGTGAGACTCTCTCAAAAAAAAAAAAAAAAGAAAGAAAGAAAAATCCTTAGAGGGAAACGAAAAATAAAGCTAATTTTCAAGCAGCACTTCTACTGAGTTATCTATTTTAGATATTGTGCTTTTAATAGTTTTGTACTGAATGCTCTTTTCTATGGAGTCCCCCATTCCTGTTTTGCGATGTAAAACTTTGTAGAAGTGTTGGTTGAAAGTTAAAGAGGAGAAGGTAAGTATCCAAGAAAGAAGTTCAAAACAACGGGGAGACGGAAAATGTTAGAGAAAAGGAAGAAAAAATAGAATTTAGTAGCCTAATCCCTAGAAAAGCGAAGAGATAAAATAGAATATTTTAAGAAAATTTCCAAGAATTTAAGGACATAATTTTCTAAACTGATAAAGCCCCAGGGCTCAACCTGGGATATCAACAGACCCACCAAGTCTCTGAAATTTGAGGACACTGATGGTGAAGAAAAGATGTTACTTAACAACCTCTCAAATGGTCAGGATTAAGCGTGACTTTGGGCTTCTCAACTGCGGTAGTAGAAGCTAGAAGACGAAAAGAATGCATTTCAAATCCCAAAGGAAAACTTAATCTTTCTAGTACAAAATTCTATAATTTGTACAACCTTCCACCAAAGGTGAGGCAGTATCAAAATATTTTCAGAAGTGCAAAGTCTCAAAATGTTCACCTTTTATGCATCTTTACTGGGGAAGCTATTCTCCACCAAAAAGGAGGAGGAGACTGAGAAATAGAAAACACGATAAGGAACCTGGGGGATGTCATGGGAAGTGAAATAAGCCAGGCATGCAAAATAAATACTGCCTAATCTCAGGTGCAGAATCTGAAAATGTCGAACTCCTAGAAACAATGTAAAAATGGAGGCTAGGGGCAGGGTGTTGGGGAGATGTTGGTGAAAAGACATTAAATTGCCTTCAGCTTTTGGCTCAGAGGAGGCTGCCATGCAATTTTCTTTGGTCTTCCTGAATCTGGGTTCATTCGACACCAGCTGCCTAAGTTTGACCCCAACAAGATCAAACTCGTGTACCTGAGGTGCACTGGAGGTGAAGTTGGTGCCACATCTGCCCTGGTCCCCAAGATCAGCTCTTGGGTTTGTCTACAAAAAAGGTTAGTGATGACGTCCCCACGGCAACCAGTGACTGGCAGGGTCTGAGGATTGTAGTGAAACTGACTATCCAGAACAGACAGGCCCAGATTCAAGTGGTACCTGCTGCTTCTGCCCTCATCATCAAGCCCTCAGGGAACCACCGAGAGACAGAAAGAAACATAAAAACATCAACCACAACAGAAATAACACTTTCGGTGAGATTGTCAACATTTCTAGACAGATGTGGCGTTGCTCTTTAGCCAGAGAACTCTCTGGAACCGTTAAAGAGATTCTGGGGCCGGCCCAGTCTGTGGGCTGCAGTGTCGATGGCCACCATCCTCATGACATCGTAGATGAATCAACAGTGGTGCCGTGGAATGCCCAGCTAGTTAAAAAGTACAGGGAAAATGTTTCCATAGGATCATTTGACACCCCCTCAAAAGACATAAAATTTCAATTAGAGAGGAGGAATAAGTTTAAGAGATATATTGTACATAATAGTGTGTTATATACTTGAAAATTACTAAAGAGAATGATTTTAAGGTTTCAACACACAGGGTAAGTATGTGAGGTAATGCGTTATAAATGCATACATTGTAAATAACTTGCTTTAACCATCCCCCAATGCCTACATATATCAAAGCATCATGTTGGTATACCATAAATATATATTTATTTTTACTTATTAATTTAAAAAATAAATTAAAAGAGAGACAGAGAAGAGAAAGAGAGCATGAGAGAGAAAAGACTGAGCTTCCGTAAGAGAAAGAGATTCTGCCTCCAGGCTCTAGAATTTGACCTGAGACTACATCGTCTGCTCCCGCCAGGATTTCCAGCCTGCCAAATTCAGACCCGCCAGGCTCCACTGCTGAATGAGCAAATGGGCCAATTCTTTACCATAAATCTCTCACACGTGTGCATATGCGTATGTGCATTTAAGTGTGTGCGTGTGTGTATATGTATATGAACACGAGTTATTAAAAAACAGGATATCTACTTAAAAGAGACTTGAACGGAATCTTATAGGTGATGTCCACTTTTTTTTTTTTTTTTTGAGATAGTCTCACTTTGTCGCCCTCAATAGAGCACTGTGGTGTCACAGCTCACAGTAACCTTCAGCTCTCGGGTTTAGGCAATTCTCTTGCCTCAGCCTTCCATGTAGCTGGGACTACAGGCGCCCGCCACAACGCCCGGCTATTTTTTTGTTGTTGTTGCAATTTGACCAGGACCGGGTTTGAACCCGCCACCCTCGGTATATGGGGCCAGCACCCTACTCACTGAGCCACAGGCGCCCCCCGATGTCCACTTCTTTAACAGACCAACAGAAAAACTACACGCCAGGTGGGGAGGCCAGCCAGTCCGTATTTGGCAGGGTGTCTCAGATTTTGATCTTTCTTGATCTATCAGAAACATTTCAAGTTATCTTAAACTTGTCCTCTGTCCTCTTAAAAATGATTTACACTTACATGCACCTACACATACATGATCACAAGTTCTTTTCTCTTTCTCCCTACCAAAGCTCTCCATCTTAAATATTTCCATTCAAATAATGTCCCTGGTGAACATAAACTTTTCAAAGTACGTTTTACCAGTTTTATCAGCATTTTGAAACTGTAAGGAGAATTTTGCCCATCTGTGTACAAATGTCAGAGGCCAAGTGGCACCTTTCAAATGCCCGGAGGAAAAAAGCCCTGCACATGTAGGTGACCCAGTTAAAGCCGAGAGGAGAAAGGCAGCCCTTGAAATGTCTGAGCCGCTCTGCAGTTTAACCCCTCTCGTGTGTAGCCTGCTCTTGGCTCTGTGTACTATTCAGGGCTCCACTTTGTTCTCGTTTTTCAGAGTTGTGCATCTCCAGAATGGCTCTTGGGGCATCATTAAGAACCTTATGAGGGTCTCTTCTGTCTGTATAGTTCTTGAAGCCTCCTCCTAGATCACAGACCGAACCCAATGCCTGGTCACCTGGCTCGGTATCTACCCCCCTCCCCACTGCACCAACCCCTAATGGGGAGGCTGAGCCAGGTTAGGGCTTGATGCCAGCAGGTTAGAGTTAAGGAAGAAGGGTCAGCAGGAAGCCAAACAGAGTGCATTAGAGGCCAAGATCAAGTCTAAGGACACCGACTTTAGATTCCAAATTAAAAGACCAGAGGAATATTGAACCTTAGGGCTCCAGATTTTATTA
This sequence comes from Arctocebus calabarensis, assembly GCA_963573935.1. Taxonomy (NCBI): domain Eukaryota; kingdom Metazoa; phylum Chordata; class Mammalia; order Primates; family Lorisidae; genus Arctocebus; species Arctocebus calabarensis. The sequence goes on from CAUYON010172181.1 coordinate 9,065, forward strand.
AACATCAGACTTGGAGGAAATGGGAAAAGGTCGGGAGTGGTTGAGAAGAGTTCAGGAAACATGAGGTCAATATAACTATAGAATTGAAATAGAAACAGAAAAGGGACAAAGAAACTGAAGCAGACGAGATGCAGCCATTCTTTCATTCAACACTCATCAAAAGAAATTTGTAATTCCTCCTCCACCATTCAACACAGACCTATTACAAAGCCATGCAAGCAATTACTTCATTATTTAATTTTTCATTCAACAAATATTTACTACTTGTGTTGGGACCTCTATCAGGTCACTTACTAAGGATGTAACCCAGGCAAATCTTTTAGTGTCCCTGCCTCAGTTTCTTCATGAGTTAAATGGAGATGAGGTTCATGACTTAAATGGAGATCTCACTCACAGATTTATGGTGAGCATGAAATGACTTAAGATGTGTCAAGTGCTTAGAACAGTATGCGACTTGCAAAAAGAAATCAATAAGTTCTTATTTCTATTTACTAACTGTTATGGATTAAATAGTGTCACCCAAAAGATACACTGAAGTTTAAACCCAGTACCTTGAATGGGACTTTCTTTGCAAGTAATCTTTACACTTGTATTCAAGTTAAGACAAGGTCATGAGGGTGGGCCCTAATTCAGGATTACGTGAGAAGAGGGAAATTTGGACACAGAGCGGCTGCTCTGTGAAGATGGTGAGTGCAGAGCTGAAGAAGTCTTGAGGAGAGGAGAAGCTGAGTGAGGCAAAGCAAAACTGTCCCCTAGAGACTGCAGAGGGAGCCTGGTCCTGGAAAACACTGGGATAGCAGACTTCCAGCCTCCGGAACCGTCAGAGAAGACATTGCTTTGGTGGTAAGCCACCTGGTTTGTGGTGTTCCGTTGCAGCAGGCCTGGGAAACTGGCACAGAGTCCCCACCATGTTTCAAACACTGTCACCGTTTCTGGTGAACAAACACCTAGGAATTTGAGCTTTTTCACAAAGATGAGGGAAAGCTATGAGGGAAGTGATAGTCAAATTTTTATTTTCATAGACACAGGGAATACATTGGAAGGGAGAAAAAGCTGCAGGTAGGAGAATCAAACAGTAGGTGGTTACTGTAGGACCAGAGGGAGCAATGGCGGACCTGGGTGAGGCTGGCAGACGCGGCGGGGGGCGGGCGGTGTTGGAAAGACCTTCCGAAGACTGAAGTCACTGTTCGAGTGATGGATTGGGCAAGCGGGGAGAAAAGAGGTGTCTGAGCACCTCGTGGTGGCCTGTGCCACGTTCTAAGATGGGGGACGAAGGAGGAGGCTCAGGTTTAGAGGAAAAAGACAAGAAATTACATTTTGGACATGTTGAATTTTAGATATCTGAGGAACAGCAGAGAGAAATCCACTAGGCAGTTGGAATGTGCGTTTGGCATAAAGGACATACAGGGCTTAGCTCAGAGTATAAATTTGGGGATTAGCATATCAATGGCAGTGAGAAGATTATATTAGGGAATTGTGTAAAACAGGGAAAGGTGTCTTATCTTGTGAACCAGTTTAAACAGTGTATAAAACTTTTTTGCACATATCTCTATTCATTTTTCTAGAGTGACTGTGTAGCTTTCTTCAGATTCTCAAAGGCATCAATGACTAAAAAAAAAAAACACTTGCAAACTACTGCATAAAGTAAGAAGAAGGCCTGGGCTCAAACTATGAAGCATATGCATATTTAAGGAATCATCTTAAAAGATTTTGAACAGTGACTAAACATGTAAAAGGAAATCTAGAATTGTATAAGTCAAGGGGTAACAATGATTCAAAAATATGAGTATTGTCACCAATGTCAAATATTGCCAAAAGCTCAAAGTAAAATAAGAATGGATTTACCTTCAGGTAGTTATTGTGACCTTGTCAGGAGCAATTTAAAATGAACTGGTTGGAACAGAAATCATCACTCTGAGGGGTAAATGAGAGGTGAGAGAGAGGGGCCATGAAATTTTAAAATAAGAAAATCCTATCCTCCTGCTAATTCCAAGATGAATAACCAGAATTCATTCTGTGTTTTTCAAAATTGATAAATTAACCTTACATGTATCCATTCCCTTTTCATTTTTCTTAGAACACCGCTTACTTCTTCTTATTTAGTGATACGTTTCTTTTCTAAAAGAAAAGTCAGAAGAGAAAGTCTGAAATTAAAATCATTGGGCCTGCCTAAAAAAACCAAAACAGTAGCATTTCCTCTGGGTCCCAAAACACAAACTAGAAGTTAGGACCCAAAGAAGAGTTGAACTCAGTCACATTGAGAGGATCATTTGGCTGGACAATGGCTGTAACGTCAAAGAGTTTGAGGCTTCCAGGAAAGAATCTGGGCTGTGTCTAAACCACGTCCATACTATTTATTGCAATTACCAACCCAATGGTTTGAAGAGAGTATCCTGGTAACCAAAGAATGAGTTGTTCAAGTTTTGATTTTTCAGAGGATTGCTTTGATCTCACAGAGGCGAAAACATTGTCAAAGATAATTTTTAAGAAAAATTTCAATGAAAGAAATGAGGATCATTCTTAAAATGTGATTTATCTTCCTTAAGAACACAAAGCTTTAAACAAACACTTTTTCTGTGACATTTGTAATGGCAGAATTAAAAATACTTCCGACCTCCCTCCAGATGGGAGCCCTTACTCTGTAAGGCATCCGTTTCCCTCCCCTACCTATCAAGCCTTTTGGGAGAGGGACTGTATCATTTTTATCCCCAATAACTTAAAAGTACATTGAATGAACAAATGAATTTTCATTATTTGCCCAAATATATTTATTAGTCTCACTTTGAGTTTCCATTTATGCAATAAAAATTGAAATTTTTCTGTTGTCTCACAGTTAAGGATGACTATTTTTCCCATAATGCATTTGAGAAAATTATTAATAAGACAATGGAAAAGAAAATGTCACAATTCATTTGAAATGCAAAGAGCAAATAAACAGGAGTTACATACAGACACTAAATGTTGTGCGTATGTCAAGTAAAAACAAGAACGCCTTTCCTGGCACTTGAATGAGTGAGATTGCCAGGGCGTTAGAAGTTTTGTGGGCTGAGAGGAAGCCTGATATAGATTAATAGTTATATACATTAAAAGAAAAGAGGAAACAGTAAATTGGTAGAAGCAGTTCTACTGATTGAAGACTCTATGTGACATTTTACAAGTGTGATTGGAAAGCATATGGCAGCAGAGACAGTTTTCCCTGATCACAGTAGTTACACTCTTTGTAGCTTCCGAGTTCTGCAGGGATCACAAGTGGACCCACTTAGGAAGGAGGTACTAGAACATTCCAACAATTTAAACAGCACCCACGGCAAAGAACACACATACATACTATTAGGCAAATTCACTGACTTAGTTTTATTTCTTTATTTGTTCAATGCTATCTGTAGTCACGATGAAAGGGGCAATGAGAATTTTCAAAATGATTGTGATCTAATTATAATTAATAATGAAGCTTGGAGAAAACCTTAATTCCATGTTCTAAAAACTTTTAATATGGCAAGATTCACTTGGTTAACACTGAAAAACAGAATTCGGGTGATATGCACCCAGAAATACTTATGGAATTTTAAAATATGGAGTGATGATGTTTGGCATGACTGTGTAGGATCATAAGTTATTCATCCCTGCAATATTTAACAGACTTTACTAAAAAGCGTCAAGGGATGACAGTGGGCATCTGTTTATTTATTATTAATCTGTCATCATACGTCTCCTGGGAGCCAGGCCCTGACATCACTCCTCCAGTGATAATGAGCAATGAAACAATTTAAAAGGTTTAAAATGTGTGTTTTTTTCCTACAGAAAGCCCAGCAAATATCAAAATTCTGAGTGAACTTTTCTATCTATAACATCTACCAGGAAATCTCCCAAGAATAAGTTTGCTTGTGGAATTTCTGACCCTTGCGCTTGGATGATATACAGTGATGTCAATAATATTTGCTACTGAGAGTCAGAGGCTGAGAGTAAAAAGAAGGTTCCTTTTCCCCAATCATATAAGCACATCAAAATGAAGTTGCCATGATGAATTTTCCATCCCCAAAATAAACAGATTTGGAAAACGGCTACCTTAAGGGGACGGCTTGCTGTACACCCCCCACCTTCAGAGAGAAATGATTAGCCTCCCTTACCAAGTCTCCCGGCCCATTAGGGGGAAAACAAGAGATCATGCTGAGTGCTATTTAAAAACTGGAGATTTGAATGAATTGTTTTATTTGATTGCATTTATCTTTCTATATTTATATTTCTAGCCCTGGCCTCACCTGATGGCCAGACTCTAAATCCAACTGCCTGCTGGAGATTGTTACAGAGATTTAATAGGCCCTGTGGTCCCTGTCCCTTCTCACCACCTTCCGTCCCCACAGCTACTCCCTTGCAGCAAACTGAGCCATCATCTGCGTGGCAGCTGAGGCAAAAAATCTAGGAGTCACCTCTCATTTAGTAAGCTCTGTGGCAAGTTGTGTTAGTGTTACTTTTGAAACGCATCCTGGATATGTCCACTCCTCAGCATCTCCACTGCTACCCCCCTCCCCAGTCCAAATCACCCCTGTCTCTCACCTGAGTGGTGGCCGAGGCCTCCTGAACCCAATCTGCTTCCAGTTTTGCCAATCTATCTCATCTAGTCAAATCATCTTTTAAAAATACTTGTGGAGAAGGACTACACCTAAAAATGCAAACAGTATAACCTGATTCTTTGTGCCCTCAATTAACCTGAAACAATAAATAGCAAGTACACACAGCGGGCAGCGCCTGTGCCTCAAAGGAGTAGGGCGCCGACCCCATATACCAGAGGTGGCGGGTTCAAACCTAGCCCCGGCCAAAAACTGCAAAAAAAAAAAAAAAGTACGCACATCAACAGAAAAGAAAACAAATAAAAATAGAGTGTGCACTGAGACTCTGATAAGTTGTCATTCATTCATAAAAAAAAAAAAAAAATGAATACTCCCCCCACCCCCCACGGGCTTCACTCTGCTCTCTCTTTCCACAGCTTGTTTGATTTGGACCCTCCCTGCCTCCTCCACACCCTTTCATTCCTCTCAGGGCAGCAGTCCCCTCAGGTAGCCTGCCCATTGACAGGCCGACCACCAACAGCTCCGTACAGCCCTGCACCTGCTCTGATGGCCCACATCTTTGATTGTTTGGAAGTCAGCTCAATCATCACCTCCTCAGATGTCTCCCATGACCACCCAGTCTCAATCTTAACTTGAACACTTTCTATCCTTGACCCTGTTGGGTTTTTTCCTTCATATCTCATAATACAATCTGATATTTTCTGTTTGTTGTCCAACTGTCTCAACTAGAAAATATCCTCCGTGAGAACAGACCTTCAGTCTGTGGTGTTAACCACAGTGCCCATGGCAGCCAATAATGGTGTTGACCTGCAACAAACAGTCATCGACGTTTGTTGAATGAATACATAAGTGAATGAATGACAATTTATCAATCCAGGAAACTTTAGTGAGAGGCTGCTCTTTAAAGGATTTCCTACCTGTTTATCACAACCGGTATCTCTCCCAGAAACAGAGAAGATAATGCTTGCAGAGTGTGGAAAACAAAGCCTCCAGAAGGATACACAATATGGAATTGCAAAAGGAGAGGGAGACCCTGACAATATCCTAAAAAAAAGGTATGAATTCTAAGAGGTGATGCCAAATTGAAAGAGGCAGGCAAACAATGCTAATTATCCTTGGCAGTGTGGACAAATGTTACCCAGGAAGGCTTCCCTCACCACCTCGCAGTCAGAACCCAATGTGTGAATTTGGAATTGAAACTCATTTGCCTCTCACACAACATAATTATGAGGTAAATCTTCTGGAAAAACAATGCATGTAATAGATTCCAAAGTCAAGAGGAAGTGATTTTTAAATTATTTGCTATTTTAGGTAACTCATAACCAAATGTTGATTTTATAGTTATAGCATCACATATTTGAAATGAACGAAAGAATAAATGAATTTATATAAAGTGAAACATTAGATTGGGGTGGTAATTGGCTGCAAATAGAAAGGTGGGACAGGCAGCCTGATATATAAGCTTTCGTCTCTAGAATAACTTTATGTTTTAAAATGTATAAATGTTGTATATACGTGTATATATATTCAAATGAGTTTCAGGCTAGAAGTGCCTGATAGATGGTGAAATCTAATCCTTCATTATTATGGGTTTAAATAGACTCTTTTACCATTAAGCATGTGCTGAATAAAATGGCTGGTACAGTGTGGCCAAGCAACTTGGCTGGAGAGGTGCTGGGTCACACTTTTAGGGTAGAGAGGACGTGGTTCACTCTTGGGTAATGGTCCTCTCCAAAAACGGCCTCTCCTTCTCTGTCATTGGATAATTCAAATCAATCTAGTTAGGTTTGAACAGATTATTTCTCTATCAAGTGATTATTATTATTATTATTGTTAGCAGCATTTGAGTTCCTTTTTTACTTATCTTCTAAAGTCACCTATTGGGAGGAAAGCCAGGAATTGGGCCACTTTGTTTGACTCCCTATTTACACCAATGTGATAAAAGCTCTAAGATTTGAATGCAATATTCTTGAGTTCAGACCTATCTCTATTCTCTGACTCACATCACTGTGGAAGAACTTGTACACCTAAAATAATCCTATTGTAAATTCAGCATCCTTAAAGAAATACGTTTTAAATATGCCCTAAGAATTTGTCACTTCTTACAAATTTTTGTTCGAAGTGAAAGAACGCGTCTTCATTTCCTGCAGGAACTCTAGAACACAGAAGTGACTGTTGACACCTGGTTTCCCTTTGGCAGATGACCAGATAAAATCAGCATTAACCATGTGCAGAAAATGCCAAATGGGGGGAAAATGACAAATGTGCCAGATGATTTAATATTAAGTGAAAATAAAGGTTAACAGAAACGATCTTTTCTTCATGGTTTGCAAAATAAGTTAAAAGTGCTTTTTGCATTTGCAAAAAACTTGGTCAATACAATGTATGACTTTAAAATGAAGAGTGGTTTTTATATATGTTGTGCAAAATCACTGTGATACACCTGGTAGTCAGTGCAATTTTGACCAGCATAAGTTTAATAGTAAATGGGGGTATTCACGACCAACATTTATAGTAAAATTAAATAACGATATTCAGATAAAGAATTTCTTCAACTACATCAAGAAATTATAATCCAACCTGACAATGTTTTAGGTGTAAGTTCATGACCAGGTGATTGTGAACCAAGTCATCCATTCCATTTCTTGTGGGACTGTTGCCACTCAGACCAGTCCTCCTTGCTTTTATCTTGTCACTAAGAGAGTGTGATGGAAGAGGACAGTGGATTGGTGTAAACCTGACACAGCACCCACTGGCAAGAGCAGGGTGAAGAATGCCTCTGCACCAATATACTCAGCCCTACTATGAAACTAATTTATAGCTTTCATATGAAAGCTATAACTCAATTATAGCACAAGAATATAGGGAAAGGTGCAAGGGAGGGGAGGGGAGGGGGGAGGACAGGTGGAGGGAAGGTAATTGGTGGGACCACACCTACAATGCATCTTACAAGGGTACAGGTGAAACTTACTGAATGCAGAATATAAATGTCTGAACACAATAACTAAGAAAATGCCATGAAGGCTATGTTAACCAGTTTGATGAGAATATTTCAAATTGTATATAAAACCAGCACATTGTACCCCACAATTGCATTAATGTACACAGCTATGATTTAATTAAAAAAAAAGCCTCTGCATTCATTTTTTCCCTCTTCTCTTTAATAAGGATGTCTTTATAACATCTTCCTAATTTTAAAAATGAGAAATAGCCAATATAGGTAACTTAAAAAATACAAAGAAGCCCAAAGGAAAGATAAAAATATTTTTTAAAAGAATCACACCCATGGGTGGTGCCTGTGGCTCAAAGGAGTGGGATGCCCACCCGATATACCAGAGGTGGCAGGTTCAAACCCAGCCCTGGCCGAAAGCAAAACAAAACAAACAAACAAAAAACCATCACCCATGTGATGACCTAAATATAATCCCTGCTAAGAATTTGGTTTGTCAATATAATCAATTCTTATTGTGTGGTGTGCTTCTTCTGTTCAGGAGATATTCTACAACATTGTTATTCTATTATAGGAATGCCCTATAATTTACTTAACCAGTCTCCAATAATTAGATCTCTGAACTATTTTATTTTTCATTTCTTCATAATATCAGCACATTATTTTTTATTCTTTGGTATTCAAAGTTTTTTAAACTAAGAGGGAAAAAAGAATAAGAAAGGGGCATCTATTCTATTTCATGAGTAAATACACTCATTAAAATAAAGGGTTATAATAGTTATAAAAAGTGTCTTTTATCCTTTTAGCATGGATTGATATAATGTGAAATTAATCATTAAATTGTGTCTAATCTACTAAAAGAAATTGGTATATATGTTTTGCAGTCTGAGTTATGATTCTTCCATGTAATCATAATGTTTGAAAGCGCAGCACATTTCTTTTTGTGAAGGTTTCTATTCTCCATGATATCTGTACAGTTTGTTCCAGAATCTTCTTCAGCAGCCTAATAGCAGAGGCACTGGGGTTGGCCTTTGATTAAAAGAAAATTGACATAGAGTTATGGACCCATTTAATCTCCTAATAAAAAAAGAATGAATAGCAATATTTTGCTATTCTTATATCAAATCTTATATTCAAATATATTACAATGTTTACTAAATAGTGTAATTTATCAGGAGACATTTAGAAAATCTTAACAGGAAAAGGAATAGCCCAACTATAATAGCTGTTAGCAGTGGCTGAACATGAAGATGTGGTGAGGCGCCATTCAAATGTGGATTTGGTAAATAAGGATAAAACCCAAGGAAAAACAGAGGCAGCACTGATGAGCTGATTTTACCATGGAAACACTGGATTTGTTAGTAAATGAGGTTCTTTTTAATGAGTTTATTACATGTAAAACTTTGTCTGTGCTTTTCCTATCCCAGATAAACAAAACTTGTCACACTAGAACCCAATTTTCATGGGCACTAATCTGTATGAAGTGTACACATGCACACACACTCACACCTGCAAATGTATAAAACCTTTCTTTGCTACTTTGAAGCATACTAATGTAGTCAATTATCTTTAGAAACTAGAACATTATGAATAGGGATGTTCCCATATTAGAGCTATGAAACAGGTTAATAATTTCATATTAGATGCTATTGCTCTCCCAGGCAGGTATATTTCACAACCAATAACACAAAATCAAGAAACACTTCCAAAGCAAGAACCACATTTTGTTGCTGTCTTTTAGGAAAAGAAATATTATTTCTTTTTCCTGGAATTAATTTCTTGACACACAGCTGTAGTAACTTCTATTTTTCTTTCCCCACACCTGATACAAATTCCTCACATATTATGGATCAGAACACGAGCCTTTTGAAAAACCTATAGAAACCAGCAGTTTATAAGTCTCTTTTTTTGTATTATTGGTGAGCTGCAAGTGGGTTTTTTTTACATAGACTCAGATATGCAGAGAGAATTCTCTATAGACACAACCAGCACACTGCATAGTACAATATTAGAGAAAAAAGTACATATTGTTCTCGAGACCAGATTCTTTAAAGCTGATGCACATTATGATAATCTGATAATAAATGCCAAAATGAAGCTGTATATTATCACGTCTTTCAACACTTTTTGCATTATACAGATCACACAAATATACTGTGCATTTCGAGATTAACATGACCAGTGTATAATGGTGTCAGCAACACTACAATATTAAAAATATGAAAAAATACTCCAGTTGCATTTACTCTCCATTTGAAGATACAGCACGAGCATCAATTTTAAGATGCTCTATTCTTTGTTACCAGAATACGTCTCCAACAAACAGCCAGTATTTAAGTACAAAAGCACCAAGTCTGTGTGTGTACGTGTGTGTGTGTGATAGTGTAAGTTAAACTCAGGCTTACTGATTTTGCAAAGAATTTTAAAATTACAATGACAATTTCTTAGATTATATGCACGCTGCTTTCCTCCCACTCTTTATGTTCTCTAATCGTATAAGTAGAATTGCATGGAATGCACAACAAAATATGAGCTATAAAATCTGAAACAATTCTTCTAGCTTAATAATACCATGATTTAACACAAAATAATGCATTCTTCCTTCTCCATTCCCTGAAAGCCACAAAACTCTATTAGTCCTCTGAGTACATCTGCAGGAAGCAAGATAGGTAATTTTTAGAAGTATTCCAAAATTATAATAACACAATTGGAGAGATTCTATATGAAAAACATTAAGGAACTTAGTTTCTACAGGTAACTCTCTTGGAGTCTCATTATAAACCAAAGCTCACATAGACTTGAAAATAAGTAAATGAGTAAGTGACCATAGTAGTCATGTAGTTTGTAACTATCAACCTGGAGTCAGGTAACCTGAATATGAGTTCTATGGGAAGAAGAGGAGAAAGGGCGTCTGTGTGTGCTGATTGTCTGTTCTTGCTTCTGTCCTACGTGTTTGCACCTGTCATCATGGTTTATCCTCTCATCTTCATAGGGCAGGTATTACATGTTCCATTTACCAGTTGTGCAAACCGAGGCTCAGTGGTTTGATGTCACTTGCTCTTAAGTGATTGTACTAGAATGAGGACCTGATTTGCAGGCAAGATCCATACTTGATCCATTACAACATAGGTTCTTGGGCTCCATCACTCAAAATCCAGTTTCGCCCTCACGTACAGAAGGGAGATAAGAAAGATCCATTGCCTACCTCTGAAGGTTCTTTAAGAATCAGATATAATGTGAAACAACTTTGAAAACTATGTGGAGCTCTACAAACGTAAGCATGAAGAGAATAATTAAACGGCTTTTATTGGTGAGAAAAGTAAGACCCCAGATTCTATCACAGCTCTTGTTCTCTTTCCTCCCTTTCCATTTATTCCTGTGGCCCCTTCACTTCAACTCTGTGTAATTAGACTTCGACCCAGTTAGGAAAACTGCATCCTCTCCTCTGAAGACGCCTGCGTGTGCAGAATGGAAGTTGGCGTCCTTGTTCAGCCAACAACCTGCACAACTACATTTGACCAGTGGACACTACTGTGGCAAGTTCATCAATGATCTCCTATTGCCAAAATCCAATGGACGCTTCCAACATCATCTTAGGGAAGTTTTTTGTGACCTACAACAATGCTGAAAAGTCCTTCACAGAACCCATCTCATTTGCTCAACAAAGCTAATGACAATGTCTTCTTATTTTTCTCCTAAACCTCTGGCAGTTTCTCTCAGTCTCCTTCCCAGGCTCTTCTTCCTTTGGCTGTTTCCAGGGTCTGTCTGTCTTCAGCCTTCCATTTTCTCATCACATGCCAAAAATGAGCAACCCATAAAATAACGCTATGTGGCGTTTGGGCCAAGACTTTTAGCAGACTGAAATCTCTGGAGGCGAGGAACTACCCTAACGCAGCCCTGGTAGAAGAGGTGGGGTGCTCCAAGAGCTGCAGTTGGTGCCACTGCCATGGTTTGTGCATTCACCCATGAACACTCCCTTCCCACCTTCTAGAGTAAGAAGAAGCTGGTGATGACGACTGTTAGTCATCTCTACAGCTAACACTTGCCTCAAGGCCTGGTACACAGTGTGTACTGGGGGAATGTTTCATTGAATTTAGTGAATGGTTATAGTCACCTCACATTTAGGCGCCAAGGGATCTAAGAAAAGTCACTTCAAACTCTGGTGGACCTCAGATTCTCCATCTGTAAAATGGAGAAAAATAATAATAATAACGTTTTCGGGGAGATTTCTCAGTAATTTTGAGGTTGAGCAAATATTTTTGAGCTCAAAAGTATTATGCAAATGTAAAGGTTAAAAGATTAGGAAATTGCCTCTGTCTTGTTTCAACAAGACAACAAATGTGTGTAGGTAATATTGGATAACTAAAAGGAAGGGTTCTACTTTCTCACTGATAATTTTAAATTCAATACAATAGATAATCTAGATGTTTATATATAATGTAAATCATTTTCCTATAATAGTAATTTATATTTTTTCCTATGTAATTCAATTAAATTACTTTCATTTTGTTGTTGTTGTTTTGAGACAGAGTGAGACTCTGGTAGAGTGCCTCGGCATCATAACTCGCAGTATCCTGAAACTCTCGGGCTCAGATGGTTCCCTGGCTTCATCCTCCCAAGTAGCTGAGACTACAGGTACCTGCCACAATGCTCGGCTAGTTTTTCTATTTGGGTCTTGCTCTCGCTCAGGCTGGTCTTGAACTTCTGAGCTCAAACAATCCACTTACCTCAGCCTCACAAAGTGCTGCGATTACGGGCGTGAGCCATTGCACCCGGCTCTAAAATTACTTTCATTTTGAATTAAAAATTATAACCTATTACCAATTTGTGATTTTTGTGATTTTTAAAAAATTCAGTCTGAGGGGGAGAAATGCGCCCAGCTCCAGGCAGCGGTTTCCCTGAGGGACGTGGGCGCTCCGGGCTTGGTCTCTGCCGCAGTCTGGCTTTGTTCCTGTACATTCTCGGTGCTGCGCTTATGAGGACGACGGGAACTTCCTTTTTGCTAAATCTAGTGGACACTGGCAGCAGAGTCTGCCGGGCCAACTTAGCAGCCCAGGACCCAGCTGACCACTCTCCTCCCTATCCTGTGTGTTTGCATTGGTCTCTGGGATGCTCTACTCTCCTGATTTCCCTTCACTTTTTAAAAAATTCTCCTCTGACTCCTCCTTCTGCATTGATTTTTCTTTGGGTTATGCCCTTGGCTTTGTTTTTAACCTCTACATTCACTCCCTGGGCGATCCCATGCCCTCTTAGGCATTCACGGCCTCGACGTCGGTTTTGCTCAGATCTTTTCTGCAGTCCTGGCCACTCTTCAGAGTTGCACACCCAGATGTCTAAATGTCTTCCCGGAAAAAAAAAAAAAAAAGTCCCAACAACAGCTGGATGTTCACAGACAGTTCAAACTCTCGCCCTCCCTGGGGTTCACGGTTTGATGACTGGGCCTGTGTAAAAGTTCAGGTTGGACGCCTGAGAAAGAGCCAGTCTAAGTTTCTTGAACAGAAGGACCATAACTTAGGGCCTCGGCACGCGTTGTTCCTTCCACCCTGCAATCTTTAGTCAGTTAATTGCTACTAATCTTAAAGAATCTAATCACGGGGGCGGCGCCTGTGGCTCAGCCAGTAGGGCGCCGGCCCCCTATACCAAAGGTGGCTGGTTCAAACCCAGCCCCAGCCAAACTGCATCAAAAATTAGCCGGACGCTGTGGCGGGCGTCTGTAATCCCAGCTACTCAGGAGGCTGAGGCAAGAGAATCGCCTAAACCCAGGAGCTGGAGGTTGCTGTGAGCTGTGACTCCACAGCACTCTACCCAGGGCGATAAAGTGAGACTCTGTCTCTACAAAAAAAAAAAAAAAAAAAAAAAATCTAATCACAGTGTAATCTGATCCTAAAAACCTCCCTGGCCCTCTAAGTCTGGGTCAAATGCCCTTCCGGTGTATTCTGTCAGAAATCAGTCATAGAAACTTTCCTTCCGCAGCGGCTGCGTTTCGCTTTGTGTTGTGATCGTGTCCTTCTCCAGGACTGAAGGCAGGGACCAGATCTGCTGTGTTGTCCTCGCCCCAGTCCCTGACGCAGGGGCAGCACCGGCCACCCACCCTCTGTCCCGTCCTCGCTGTCCGACCGCCCCCCACACCTTCCCCGTGGTACCCATTTTCTCAGCCCTCCTGACCAGACCACGTGTTCCCTGCACTGTCCATTTATTTGTGATCTCTGAGGTAGAATGTTTTGCTTTCTTCTTTAAGGTCCCTCCGCCTTTCTTGGGGATTGTTTGCTCAATACCGAAATTCATTTCTAACTATTTTCAATGAATGTGAGCCTTTATTCTACGGATATAAAGCAGGTATGCTCAGAGACAGCAAGAGCATTGGCTAAAGTCTCAGATATTTCCACAACCTTGGTAAATAGCCACTGCCTGGGTTGCTACAGCAGCCGCTGCAGCTTCTTGTCCTGGGCCCCTCTGTGCCAACAGAAACGAAATGCTAGGGGTCCCCGTAGCGCTCCAGCACCGGGGATAGTGGCTAAGAGGAGCTAGAGCAGGGACAAACCTCCGTTCGGGCCACACGGTCTCTGAACTCTCCTTCCTTCTGTGCATCTGCTCGTACTTTTTATTCTTTGCCACTGACTTTTCTGCATCTCTAACTGCACGAGGGAAACCCAACTTGCCCCAACCTCCTGTTTCTTCCCAGCACCAGCAGAGTCTGACTGGCATTTGTGATTGCTGATTGAAATTCCTGGGAGAAAAATGTCTGGCTTAGAACAGGTGTCAGGTTTGACCCAATCACCAATGGCCACAGAGCAGGGTCACACATTACAGATCTTATTGTATATGTCCAACTCCACCCTGGAGTGCACAGGTCTCAGAGAAAGGAACATGGCTTAACACTCACAGGGAGAGGGTCTCTCACATTCCCGGAACATACCCAGCTGTCATCACACTGCCAGTGCATCTTTTTGCCTTTACTGTTGTAGGTATGGATACAGATGTCTTTCTAACACACTGTAGGAAGCCTGTGGCAGAGGCAATGACTTAGGTTTTTAAGGCCCCAGTGCCTAGAATAGCACCTAACACAAATAGCATTCAGTTAATGCTCATTTAATATATAAATGGAAAAGATGGGGTGGGGGTTGGGGAAGAACTAGAAACATTCACCTGATCTATTATTTCCTTATCTGTGTTCCAAAATGTACTAATCTTATAAGAAACTTTAGATCAGGAATAGGTGCATGTTTTCTATAAAAAGCTGGATAGTAAATATCTTAGGCATTACAGGCCATACATGTCTTTACTCTGTATTTTTCTTTGTGTTACTCTTATATAACTCTTTTAAAGTATAAAAATCATTCTTAGCCCTTAACAGTTTGACCAAAATATTTCAGATTGCATATGAAATCAGCACATTGTGCCCCATGATTGCACTAATGTACACAATTATGATTTAATAAAATTATTTTAAAAAATCATTCTTAGTTCATGGACTATATAAAAAACAGACAACAGTCTGATTCTGGCTTATAGGCCGTAATTTGCAGAACCCTTCTGTATGTCATCATTTGAAATGGTAGACAGAACAATGGCGTCCACAGAGGTCCTCCCATCATCCTGGGGATCTGTGAATATGTTACCTTACATGGCAGTGGGGATTCTGCAGATTTTATTTAATCAAGGATCTGGAGATGGGGAAACTGTCTAGATGGAACCAATGTAATTATAGGGTTTCTTATGAGAGGGAGACAGAACAATTAGAATCAGAAAGAAAGAGAGAGATTTAAAGAAGCTCTACCATGGGTTTTGGAGAGGGAGCAAAGGCCCACTAGCCAAGGAGTGTAGGAACCTTCTAAAAGCTGAAAAAAGCAGCAACCCTATGTCTTCCTCTTTCACTCTTAAGGGCTTGTGTGATTAGAGTGGCCTCAGGATAATCTCCCATCTCAACCCTTAATTACATTTGCAAAGACACTTGTATCATGTGCAGCATTTCATGGTTTCCAGGGATTAGGGCATGAACATCTTTGAAAGACCATTATTTTGCCTATGATCCAGGTCCTAATGATAACATCCAAGCCACAAAATCAGAGAATGTCAAAAGCTAGCTCTACCCTTGAACTTTTTAGCCATGTGAGGGGATAAATTCCATTTTTTTTCCTGTTAAACCAACTTGAGACAAGTATTTTATCACCTGTAACTTTAGGAAATCTAACTAATCCATGATTTGACTTGAAACTCCTGCCTTTATTAATCGTGTATATTTACTCCCCAAGAGTGAATATACTCCAAAGTATATTCTTTGGGGAATATTGAATTTCCTCCCCTTCCAACTTCCTAAATTTTGGGGGGGGGGGGAGAAGATCAAGACACAAAAAAGAAAAATAATTTTCCAAAGATCACAAAACTATTTCATTTCATGAATTTCGGGTCATGTGCAATAATGAATCTCCAAATTCCAGATTCCCACTATAATACATGTCAATCTGAGTTTTTCTTTCACTATAAAAGTCTAGCTCCTCCCACAGGATCAGCTCCTCCTTCCATGAAGCCATGCCCACTTCCTATGTGTTCCTCAGTAGCTGAGCTGCCACCTGTATTTTATTTCCCATTGCAGGTGCTTCTTTTCTGCCTATCTAGAATAAGTCACTGACTACTTGTCTTTTTGAACTAATCATTTATTTACCGATTCATTAACAAAATTACTTAGCTGCACTAATAAACTAAAGTGTTACTTTGTATTTGTTGAATATTCCTTAAATCTGTACGAGCTACTACAGCTTTCTAATGTTAGAAATCTTTAATAGGAATAGTGTCATCTTTTTGTAGACAAGTGTTTGTTACTGTTTTAGTTCCTGACAACCTGGGCCAAGGTGACCTTGTTCAATTCCTACTGGGAAAATGCGTCGTCCTTTTTCCTGGCAAGGATGTAAGAATGTACTTTGGAGAAGGAGTTCTAATTTCTGGGCCTGAGAACAGCTTAGTCTCATAAGTCACTCACAACTAGCTCAAGAGGTGTCCGTGATGTTTGATTCTGTCCCCAGCCATCAGCAATGGATTAAAGCAATAAAGTAACATCAGCATTAAACAACTTAAGAATTTTCGAAGGGTTTCATTCTAAGTAAAAAAGTACAAATTTCACTTCATACATTTGTTCAATTACTTTTTGAACAGAAAGGACAGAAGCAGATGCACACTGCTTGGTGTTTTCCTCTCTTCCTAGCCTTGCCTTTGCTCCTTGCCCTGCAAACCCAAGTGCATCCTGGAGCTGGGCTCCCTTCCCACCTGGCAAACTCAGAGCCCCAAGGCCTCCCTTTTATTCGCTCCAGTGTTGGTTGGGAACTGGCTCCAGGCGAGATCTGAGGGGACCAGATGGTCCCCAGTGGAGCGAGAAGAAAGGGTCGCTCCCTTCAGATCCCTCCGACAGATCGCTGTGGCTGCCACAACCGGCTGAGAGCCACTGACAGAGTGGGTTTGAGTCTTTCCTTCTCTACCTAAGGCTAAGGCCTCAGGCAGTATTTTTTGGAAAGTATTTCCAATATTTTTCTTGAAATGGACATGAGATGAGCACATTATTGCTGCTATCTGAGGCTTTGTTTTTCTTGCTGTGGCTAAATCTTTAAAAATAAGGCCGGTGCAGATTGATTTTCATTTGTTTCCAGTTTTAGTAAAGGTAAAATGGTGTGTGTGTGTGTGTGTGTGTGTGTGTGTGTATTATCTGCCTGTTTTTTGCCATCTGTTTGTCTGTCTTCTCAAGGTGAACAAGAGATAGGTTCCAGAGTCTAACTGCTCAAGTTTAAATTCTTGTTCTATCACCTAAGTACATAATTTTTATCAGTTTATTCAACCATGACATTGCTCAGTTATCTGTTCTGGGTAATGGGAATAACTTATAATGCTGGGCACCTAGGGTGACCAGAAAACTAAATGAAGTAATGCGTGGAACGCTTGGACCAGCGTCTGACGCACAGTGAGCGCTCAGAACGTGTTGACTATCGTTGTTCTTATTGAAGTAAGTTGTGTCTCTGTGAACCAAAGAAGGAGATAAACCCTAGAAAAAAGCAAAGGGGATAGTGATAGGAAGAAAAGCGATAGGAAGTGATAGGAAGAAAAAGACGTGAATATAGGTCACCAGGAAGAAAGGAAAAGGAAGAGTCTTCCGACAGGACCATTTCCCAGTAACACTGCAAAAAGCTGCAGGAAATCTTCCCCCTAATCCTACCTTTGGGTTTTCCCACAAACGTGAGTTGGTATTCTGTAGCTTGAGAAGACGAAATTGAGGAAGTCTCTGGCTAAGAAAACTTCCGAAGACAAATTTAGTTTCCTTACTATTATGCTGAACATTGGTTCTAGGAGAAACGAAGTACGGATTACAAACAAACCAAAGCAGAAAATAACTTTTGAAAGGAGACCCGTCAGGGAACTTGGACAGCGGAGAAACTGTTTTTCTAACAGAGGCGAAAAAGGAATGTAGATGCCGCACAGATGGCTGTGCTTTCTGTCACATCCCGCTAGACAAACTCTGCAGATGTAAAAAACAAAAGAAATAAAAATGATTTTTAGAATGTTGATTTAATTTCAAACATGGGTAGAAGTGACATTTTGTCTAAGAATTGCAAATTAAATATTTTATTGTATTTGTCTTTCCCCAGAATAATAAAAATCTTTGAATTATTCCTCAAATGAAAATTCTGAAAGTAGCAAATTTACGAAAAATAAATTAAAAATTTGATTTAAAAAATGTGAGAACAGGGAATATCTAGAGGGTGATTATTAATCATTATACAACAATCTGATAAAATAATTATTCCAAAAGTATATTGTTGCGGCTGATAATAATAAATTATTGTTTAAAAATTTTTTTTGAGATTTTACTTTCAGAAAAATTGTAATTTAATTTTTTGATTAACATATCTTAATATTTACACAGTAGACAGTAGTATACTTAACAAAGTAGAACTTAATTGAAATGGCAAAAATTCAATCATTTAAATCAGTGATATGTATACAAATAATAATGAAACTCTATGGCATGTTGAGATAGATAATTTGTATACAGTAGCTCAGAAGAAGTCTTAATAACTTTTTATATTGAAAAAATGCTTCTTTATTATATCATTTTAGAAAGATGCAGATGAAAGAGTAGACTGTATTTCTATAGTCTGAACACTGAATCAGTACACTGGGTAAGGCTGTCACAGCAGGATTCCGTTGGAGATGTAATCACCGTGCTACATCTTTACAAAGACTCTCCCATTGTTATAAACTGTGGTCTGTGTGCACCATGGAGCACTGTTCAGTCATAAAAAAGATGGAGACTTTACATCTTTTGAATTAACCTGGATGGAGTTGAAGCACATTCTTCTTAGTAAAGTATCACAAGAGTGGAAAAGCAAGTATCCAGTGTACTCAATACTAATATGAAACCAGTAGATGAACAAATACACACCCACATGAGAGAAAAACACAAGTATATTCAAGTGCGGGTGGGGGATAGGGAAAGGGGAGGAGGGTGAGAAATTGGAAAGCACTCCCCTAATGGAGACAATGTGAGGGTATACAGCACAGGGCTATGTGAAGAGCTTAACTACAACTTGAACTTTACCTTAGAAATGCAAACAATGTAATCTAATCATCTGTGCCCTCATATTAATCTGAAATTAAAAAAACAAAAAAACAAAGACTCTCCATTGTGGTAGCCAGCCCCTGGGATGGCCTCTAGTGATTCCTCTGTCAGTATTTACACCTTTATGTTGGTTTTTCCTGTATTGAAGAGGGCTCATGTGTGCAACAAATTAAATATTGAGGGAAAGATACAGTGTGATTTCTGAACTTAGGTCATAAAAAAATTGAAACTCCTACCTTGTTCTTTTGTATCATTTGCTTTGGGAGAAGACTGCTATTGCATTATGAGGACACTCAAGCAACCCTATAGTGAGAACTATGTGCCAAAAAACCCTTAAGACTTGAAAGATCCTAAGCTAGAACCACTTACGAAAGCCAATAATGAATTCCTGGCCACAGAACTCTAAGATAAGAGTATTGCCTTTAGCTGTTGGGTTGGAGAAATATATTATGTACAAGAGATAACTAACATTCTCTGTCTTCAAAACACCTGGATTATAGGATGTCTTTGGCCATATATTCTCTCTAATTCTTCAATTCAATGACTAGCTATTCATCTAAATGGTACCATCTAGGTTGCAGTAATTCTTGCCCTTTATACTGTCAAATATCTTCGGAACACCAGTTCCTAAGTACTTGTTAACTGCCAGCTTCTATTTTCTCCATTTCCTTGAAAGAATACATTTCCACAGCCAGGCTGAGAAGAAATTTAGGTGAAACTTCCAGGACAACCACTTGCGCATTTGGTCTGTCATTATTTGCCAAAATCAATGGCAAAACCAAACAACCAACCTAGGGAAGTTCCACTGAAGAAAAACCACAATTGCATATGGTGCTCCCTGGCCAAAAGCTTAGAACAGTGTTCATCATAGGTTCGCTACATGGGAAGGCATGTTCCCAGCTGCCAGCATTTTGAGCACAGCCAGGAAAAGGGATGGGGGTTTTACAACTGAGTGTTAAACTTTCAACTATTTCAGCCCAGTGTTTTAGCTTCAGACTTTGCTGTTATGCCTGGGATGCTTGAAACTGGAGCCAATGTAGTTCAACTTCTTTGAAAAACAATCTTCTTTCTCCTGCAGAGAGATGGATGAGGTGGGAGGAAGAGAGGATGATAGTGGGAGAGAGAGAGTTGGGGGAGGGAGATGGCTGGAGGTCCCTCTGATCTGCATTCACACTCCCTCCACTTATCCAGTCTTCATCCTTGCTCCTCACCCTCCCTTCGTCATTCATTCTCATTCTCTCTCTCTCTCTGTCTCTCTCCCCACTTCCCGACCCTCTTCATCTGCTTCTGTCTTCCAAACAGTTGATGAAATATCATTTCCTTGCTCATTTTATTTTCTTACAAGCAAGCATCTTTGTTATTCTTTTGCTGTCATTTGGGAGACTTAGGGGAGAAGCACATGTAACTGATTCACCATTTTTAACCAAAAGCCCCGAAACTTTTCTTCTGCTAGCATCAAGGCAATCATAAGAGCCCTTGATCCTTAAATTTTCTTTCTCCCACATTTTGCAAAGTGAACAAAAAAATCAAAGTTGATTGTTTTGACATAGTGCTGTGGATGATAAATCTAAACAAATATAGTCATGTGCCAGATTGCTACATTTTGGTCAGTAACAGACTGTAGTCTGTTTATGATGGTGCTGGAAAAAGTCCTATTACCTAGCTGGGCATTGTGGCAGGAGCTTGTAGTCCCAGCTACTTGGGAGGCTGAGGCAACAGAATCACTTGAGCCCAAGAGTTTGAGGTTGCTGTGAGCTGTGATGCCATGGCACTCTGGGGGGTGGGAGGGATGGGACAAAGTGAGACTCTGTCTCAAAAAAAAAAGTCCTATTACCTAGTGACGTGGTAGCCATGGTAACAGCGCAGCACATTACTCATGTTTGTGTGATGTTGATGCAAACCAGCCTACCACATGGCAGTCCTATAAAGGCATAGCCCATACAGTTATGTGTACATAGTACTTGACCATGTTAAAAATGACTATGTGACTGGTTTATGTACTTACCAAATTACTTGTCGTTATTTAACAGTGTCCTCCTTCTACTTATATTAAAAAAAAAAAATGTTAACTGTAAAACAGCCTCAGGCTGGTCCTTCAGAAGACGTTCTGGAAGAAGGCATTGTTGTCAGAGGAGATGACAGCTCCATCCATGTTACCGCCTCTGAAGACCTCTTAGTGGGCCAGATGTGGGGATAGAAGACAGGGACATTGATGATCTCCCGATGTATAGGCCAAGGCTAATGGGCGTGTTTGTGTCTTAGCTTCTAATGAAAGTTTAAAAGATAAAGAAAAAGTTTTTACGTAGAAAAAAGCTTATAGAATAAGGATATAAAGAAAGAAAATAATTTTGTATGGCCGTATAATATGGTTTAAGCTGTGTTATTACAAAAGTGTCAAAACGTTTTTAAACCTTATAAAATTTATACAGTAAAAAAGTCACATTAAGCTAAGGTTAATTTATCATTGAAGAAGGAAAAAGATATTTTTATAAATGTAGTGTGGTCTAAACGTATGGCATTTATCAAATCTGTAGCAGTTACAGTCGTGTCGTGGGCCTTCACACACACTCACACTTGCTGTCCCAGCCAGAGCAGCTCCCAGGCCTGCCAGCTCCCTTCATGGTAAGGGCTGTACCTCAGGGTATCATTGTTTACCTTTTATACTGTACTTTTACTGTGCTTTTTCTGTGTTTAGTTAGATTCTGAAATACATATCAGGTTGCAGTCGCCTGCAGTGTTCAGTATGGTGACACACCGCACAGGTGTGTGGCCGGGAGCAGAAGGCTGTGCCGTGCAGCCTGGGTTTGTGTAGCCACATCTGTGATATCTGCACAGTGATGACACACTGCATTTCTCAGAACATGCCCCTATCACTGTACATAACCCCTGTCACATTATCTGATTACATGTTTGAGATTTTTGAAAGAAGTGTAAAATATTATCAAATGGATTTGAAATGCTGTTAGCCTATGAATAAATGTTACACTGTTTTAAAGTATTTGAACTTTTTGAGGGCCAGGAATGGTTGCTCATACCTGTAATTCCAATACTTTGGAAGGCCCAGGCAGGGAGGTCACTTGAAGTTAGGAGTTTGAGATCAGCTTGGGAAACCCAACCAGACCACGTCTCTGCAAAAAAATTTAGTAATTAGCCAGGCATAATGGTGCATGCCTGTAGTCCCAGCTACTTGGGAGGCTGAGGAAGGAGAATTTCTTGAGTCTAGGAATTGAAGGCTGTAGTAAGTTCTGATAATATCACTGCCTGGATGTCAGGATGAGACCTTGTCTCTAAAAATAAATAAATAAATAAATAAATAAATAAATAAATAAATAAATAAATAAATAAATAAATTTGAAGAACTATTTGGACCACCAAAATATAAAAGTATGTATGTGTAAGGCTGAGTACAGTAATTCATGCCTGTAATCCCAGAACTTGGGAGGCCAAGGCGGATGGATTGCCTGAGCTCACAGGTTCAAGACCAGCCTGAGTGAGAGCAAGACCCCTGTCTCTAAAATAGCCAGGGGTTGTTTTTGATTTTTTTCTTCCTAATATTTCCAGTCTCTCTGGGACCATTTAAAACAATCACTATTTCAGGATCTTACATTTCAGCATTTTTTCTACATGTATACATCAAATTTTTATTTGGTAAATGCTCTAAGTTATTGTCTTTGCTTCTCATCTTGTTTTGTACTAAAGGTTAAAAGCATTGCATGTATGTAGATGTTAATTACTCTATTACCTCTTTTATTGTAAAAGGTATTTCAATAGAATATTTACAAACATTTCTAATATGTTTGTAAATTTAAACTGTTTTCTGATCACAACTGCCAGAATGACACACTTTCAAAGTAAGTTATTTATCTATAATTTCAAATTTTCCAAAAGAAGCATCTCATAGGAATTTATACTTATTAATATATTACAATTTTTTTTGAGATACTGTCTCTCTCTGTTGCCTTGGCTAGAGTGCCATGACCTCAGCCTAGCTTGCAGCAACCTCAAACTCCTGGGTTGAAGCAATCCTTTTACCTCAGCCTCCCAAGTAGCTGGGACTATAGGCATCCACCTATATAAACATTTGGCTAGTTTTCCTAATTTTCTTTTTTCTTTTCTTTTTTTTTTTTTTGAGGCATAGTCTCACTCTGTTGCCCTTAGTAGAGTGCTATGGTGTCAGCAACTCCCATCTCCTGGGCTTAAGTGATTCTCTTGCCTCAGCCTCCCGAGCAGCTGGGACTACAGGTACCCACCACAACGTCCAGCTATTTTTGTTGCAGTTGCCACTGCTATTTTAGCTGGCCAGGCTAGGTTCGAACCCACCACCCTCGGTACATGGCCAGCACCCCACCCACTGACCCACAGGTGCTGCCCTAGTTTTTCTATTTTTAGTACAGACAGGGTCTTGCTCTTGCTTAGGCTTGAGTATCAAACTCCTGAGCTCAAGGGATCCTCCTATTTGGGCCTCCAAGAGTGCTAGGATTACAAGTGTGAGCCACCTTGCACAGTCATTTAGAAAATATTTTTAGAACATTTTCTAGAACATAAACAAGTTTTCAGGTTAGGGAAATTTTAATTTAAAGTATGACAAGACAAACAACGTGAAACAATATGAAGACTTGCTAGTAAGACAAAGAACGTTCTCATAAGGAAGCGATGGAAAGGCATCAAGACAGACTGTGAAGAGGTTTTGTCAGGCTAGCTGCCACTTCTCTGTCAGATGAAAATGTCACTTGAATTTCTTCAAGATGAAAAGCTGCATGTCTCCCAAATCAGTAGTAAATTTGTCCCCATTCTTTGACCCAGAAAAGTAATTTAAAGCTGATGGAAATTAAGAGGTGTGGCTTTTCATGTTGATTCTGCTTTACTTGGTCCAGGCCAAGTAAACTATTGTTCCTTTTTTTTTTTTTTATCTCCAAAATGAGGTTGGTAGAATTATATGACACATCAGTACCACAGTGATTAGCGTTAAGAGAGTCAAACAAAAAGAAAACTTAACCTAAATGCAATGCAGACATTTTGAGATGAATAATAGCTTTCCATTCCTGATAAGCTGGCATGACCAGATAACGTTAAGAGCCTACAACTCGTTTATCTGTTGTCCTAGAGTCCAGATCAAACACATACAAATAAGTCCCAGGCTGTCAGGTCAGATTGCTTTAGATTTAACAACAGAGAAGAGTTTGGAATTTCAAGATGCTAAAGAGAGTGCGTTTGAGATAATAAATTTCAAATTATGAGATAGAAGAAAAGAAGAGGTTTGTGCTGATTAGTAGCTGTTTCTATCCTTTTATTTAATTTTTATCATAAAAAGCTGACATTTTGCCTAAAGTTGTGCTCCCAAAGTTGTGATAAACCAAAAGAGATTGAGTATGTAAAATGAAGAAAAGAGAAAGGTGACCAGGAAACAAAAATACAGCTAACTTGAAAGGCATTGTCTCATCCAGATGTCAGTACTGCTATGAGTTCAGTAAGAAGCAAGATAGCCAAATGGTGAGGGTCTATTCCAAATGCTCCAGAATATACAGACACAGACACAATGAAAAGCAGAACTGGGATTTGGGTAGAAAGAGTCCTCAATCTTCTTCTCAGCTTAGTTTTAGGCGAACACCTGCCAGAGACCCTCTCCCCTTCACCACTCACCTAGCCACACACAAAGGAATACTTGGAATCAGAACAGAGCTTCCAGCAGCCCGTAAGTGGGATGACAGATTTCCCAAGAATTGTACTCAGAGTTAGGGGAAACCAAGAATGGAGAGTGGCCTTAAAAAGAAAGTCTACAAAGAGATATCTGACCCTAACCTTAACTACCAGAGCTAGAGAGAAAAGAGACAAAGACTTTGTTATACAGAAGGCATTAAAACAAACACATGTACAACATTGATAAGCATTTTGCTCAAAGGGAGAAAGGAATGGGAAGGGCTGAAAGTCTCCACAAACCAATCTTTTTGATGAAAATATATTTCCTTTTTCTCTGGTCTCCTCTATAAGACAGTGCACAAAGTGCTCATTTATATTTTCTTTGTTTTCATCCCAAAGCTAGAAGATCAAAGAGTTAATAAAACCTCCTTGCTATAGAAGGTCATTACAAAACTAAATGCAGCAATTCAAAGTGAAGAATAGAATGAATGCCAAGGAGATGTTTAACGAAGTAACATTCTAGACGGATTCTTTGAAGAACATTTGCAAACTCATTTGATTGCTTTAGAGCACACAGGGAACAACGCATCTGTGTGGCGCTAACATTGACTGATTATTGCGTCCTGCCAAACCACAGCCAGGCCTCTTAGAATCACGGGTATATTTGATATAGAATTACCTAATACGGTGGAAATATTCATGAGTATTTTGCATAGAAAAATGGTATTAAAAACTTCCACTTCTTTTTGTTTTCCCTTGTGCCTAATTAAATGCCCGAACATAAGACATGCGTCTATTCATTTGAAAAATAATTTGAAGCACTATATTTCCAAAAAAAGTTGGATGGCAAGATAAGGGATTAACTTAATGCTTCCCATTAACTATTGAGATGCCTCTTGGATTATTTTTTTTCTTTTTTCTTCCTTAGTGCTGACATCCTTAGAATGGGAGCAAATAGCAGTGGCCTTAGAAATTGTCAATATTGCCGCATCAATTCATTCAAAAGAAATAGGCTGGTAGGCTGGTTTTGCATGGCAATGTAGCATGTCAGAGTTTGCCATTCACTGTATGGATGTTTGTATTCCCCCCAAATTCTTTTTTTTTTTTTTTTTTTTGAGACAGAGCCTCAAGCTGTCACCCTGGATAGAGTGCTGTGGCATCACAGCTCACAGCAACCTCCAATTCCTGGGCTCAAGCGAGTCTCTTGCCTCTGCCTCCCAAGTAGCTGGGACT